>RJWH01004336.1:0-111427 GCA_004363575.1 Solenodon paradoxus
ATATTTGAGACCCACATATTAATTTATTGATTAATGAAGTTACTGTTTCTTGCACTATGCTAATTCACATGTGAAATCTCTTCATCTAGACCTGGAGAAATGCTTACATGAAAAATGCCATTAGGAAATTTTGCAGTAGAAAGACTATTTCAATTGAGAATTAAATATTCTTCAATCTCCATATTGATTCATCTGAGGCCAGAGTCTAAATAAAGGACATTTTAAATGAGATGAATTTAGCAAAGAATGCCTATGAAATAAAGAAAAAAGGAATTAATGACTACCAATCATATACTCTTCAAGACTAAGAGCAGAGATGCATGCAAGAAATGAGACAACCTTAGCCAGAACCAGTCTTTCATGTTTGGAAAAATCTACCAAATTGCGCCTTATTTTTAGTAGCTTTGTCTACACATTCTATTCCATAAATTTTTGCTTTTATAACAAATAGAAGAAATAGTAAATATGCTGAATTGAGCAATAATCTCTGTAACAATGCAAAGAGATAGGCACTACTATGATCTCCATTTTGCACGTGAGGAAACAGAAGGGGGAAAGTATCAAAACAGGTATATTAAAGAGTTATAGGATCCAATCAAATGTGTATCTACCACAGACACTTGAGGTGCAAAGCAACTGTGTTGGGCTCCCAGGGCAATCACATGCAGAAAATGTCACTGAAAATAATGGTAGCCCATCATTTGCACATATATGAAAAATAAACTATTAATAGATCAAAAAATTAAAGCTTCAACTTTTGAAATGCTTAGAAATAAAATAGAGGAAAAGATTCAATACTTTAAATAAGATGCTGATTTTTAATATGACATCAAAACAACATGCAACAGAAGGAAAGCTTATATAATTGTACTACATACTAATTAAAATTAGTATGCATTAACAGATGCAAATAATAGATTGAAAAAGTGAGTCATGGATTAGGACGAAATCCAGTCAAATGTATATTTTATGTGGAATAGAAAAATAGTCAGAATATACAAACATCTCTACAACTAAATAAGAACAAACAACTCAATTCATAAATGGACAAAGGATTTGAAGATACATATCTTCACAGAAGGTTTATTAAGGGCTTATAAGCACATGAAAAGATATCTGACGTAACTAATGACACCTTTGTACCGTTCATGGAAATGTAAAATGGTACAGCCACTCTGAAAGATATTACATTTCCCAAAAGGTTAAAAATATATTTTTATGTGATACACTTCTGGGTTGATACTCAAAATAATTGAAAGTAGGGATTCAATGAGATACACATACTCACGTTTATAACATCATTATTCACAAAATATTTCAGCAATTGAAGTCTCCATCAACATTTGAACAGATAAACAAAATGTGGTAGAAATACAATTAAATCATAATGCTACTCAGTATTAAATAGGAAGGATTTTTCAATCCATGCTACAACTTTGAGAATATGTTAAATAAATCATTCATTTTCTTGAACTTTTAACATTATTACAAGTTTCTACTTAATAGTGATGTTGTGAAAACTGTACAGATTTCCTATAATAAAGCCTACACTCAGTTCCTATGCTCAGCATCAGAAGCTAACCCTAACCCTGACCTTAACCCTGAGGATGCTCCAGTTTCTCTTGTGTATCCCCTACCCCAGATTTAGAATCAGTCATTTCTTCAAAAATCCTTAACTCAAGGTAATGTATAATGGTATTTGAGAGTAAGATTTGGCTACTAGATGATCAGCATTTGTTATTTTAGAAAAACGGTGAAATTTGTGACACATATGAATATCTTTCATTGCAAGAAGAGGCCACTTAAAATAATACAGTAAATACAAATTGAAGATTAAATTCTTTATCACATATGGTTCACGTTTCTTAATTGGAAGGGAAAGGATCCTGTAGGGAATGACAGTCCCTAGACCCTTGCATTTTGCATCACTCATGTTTAAATACTCCTCAAGGGGCAGCAAAAATGAAGTTTTTCCCAGTCAGAAATCCTATGTGAGATTGGATTTGAGGACTTTTATTAGCAATCTCACACATGTTGAGCCTTTTTGCAGGCATGCAGAGGAGAACTTAAGCCTATTTGTGAAATAAAGAGATCCTAGCTCCAGATACTCAGAATGTTAGAAGAAATTTTTAACTCTTGGTTGAGTAAAGGGTGTTTAAATGACCTTGGGAAGAAAAGAGGGCAATTGAACGTTCTAACTTCTTTGTGAGTTTCTGCTAAGAAAATTTTCTGCTTAGAAAATTTCTACTGAGCATTAGCTGCATTTCAAATTTGCACTGACCAATGTCACAGTGCTCAGCTAGTATATGAAGGGCACTTATGGGAGGACATGAAACAGGATTTTTGTAGAAGTAGTATACAATCTAAACTGAGAAGCTGTTCCTGATAGAAATGGCCACTACTGGTAAGGGCTATTGGGAGACCATCTGAGAGACAAGAAAATATGAATAACAAATGAGGGCTTCAGGAAATATTCCATAGATATGATAACTATGGTGTGAACAGAGCAGGGTGCAGCTTCCCTTCTCCATGTTTACTGGCTGTAGAAGAGAACCAAACACTACTGAGTTATATTTGTAAGATAATCTATTAATTCTGTCATTCACTCAAAAAATATTTGTTATTTGTTAACCACCTGCATCTTTCTAGATGCTTAAATTCACCAGTAAACAGAGAAAAAATTATCTTCCTCATATTGTTTCAGTCTAAAATGTCATTCTTATATCTGTCATTCTAATAGATCAGATAGACATAAATTATGTGAACTCTACAAATGTGTCTATCTTTGTATTAATAGATGATAAGAGGATGATAGAACATACAGACAGATGATAAATTGATAGTTGATTGGAAGATGGGTGTATAAAGGTATCTTTTCATAATAGATAACAGTAGGAAAAGCAACAACCAACCTATCTTTATTATTGTTTAAGTGTTTTTACAAAGAATATATATGGATACCTTTTAAGATAGCCAGTGAACCTGTATTCAGTGAATGGCTGAGTGGTGATGTGTGTTGTAGAAAAGAAAACTGAGTTTCAGAAGTGCCCCTATAACTGTCTTATCATCTTGCTCAGACTCCTAGACCTTAATGCTACCCAAAGAAGATCCTGTTCCCTTCAGCCTCCTGTGAAGATAGTTGCTACGAATTGGTAATGTCAATGTGAGTAACATGCCATTGCTTAGAAAGTTCCTCTTTAATTAAAAAAATCTTTATTTTGAAATCAATTATTTTTGTCCATTAAAGTTTCATTTCTAAAGATGAATCTCTGAATACCATTTATATTTGATGAAATAAAACATTCACTTGGCATATATGTTGGAAATATATGTTGCCAGATTGGCACATCTGCTTTTAACTATCTTTTGGATTATTCTATGTGATAAGTCTGTAACAGTATTTGCCAACTATCAATATGCATGAATAAATATTAATTTACTTTCTGTTTTTCTCTCTTTAGTGAAAAGAAAGTTTGGAACATGCAGAGCATAGATCCATAGAATTCTATTGAAAACTTTTAGTATGACTTAAAACTTTCTAAGGCCATTTTCAAAATTCCTGATGCTTCCTAACATGAAATTTGAAGGAACAATCTATTTTATGACATGTGTTCTCACCCTAGTCTTCATTTCAGTCTTAGTAACTCTTTAATCTTAAGAAAATATGCTGACTCAGAAAAATACTGAATAAAATGAAGTTTTTAACTATGAATAACTGTATAGTTTTAAAAGTATAAAGTTTAGTGGCAGAAGATGAACAGTAATCCCTGGAAATGTTAGAAAGCTAATATAAAAGAAAAGAAACTTAGTCAAGGCAACAAAATAAGCTTCATAATGTACCAGAATTTTTAATTGAGTGTCCATTGCTAAAAGTTTTTATTGTTTCTCATTTTCTCTTTCTCCTCCTTCTTCCAACTCTCTCTGTCTCTTTCCATCTCTCTCCCACTGCCCCTTTTCTCCAACTCTAACTATGAAGTCTGTGCATGCAGGTATGCTTTAAAGGTTTATATTAAGGAAAATAGTATCAAATGTTTCAACTATTATTCTTTAATTGTTTAGAAAGTTGTTTCAACAGTTATTCTTGAATCGTTTAGAATATTTTCTTGCAGATATTTCACAATTGCACTACCACGTTAAAGAATTATGAAAGTATTTTAAGGTAAATTGCAGGTAAGATTTCTCTACTTTTGCAGCATACTACCCTAAAATGTGCTGGCTGAAAAATATTCAGTTCAAATAATTACTCACAGTAATTCCTTAAATGCATATTCATTATGCCAAAGAATCATTTATGTCTTCTATAACTGGGTAGTCGATTGTTTTCATAAAAGGCCAGATCCATAGACTACAGATGCTATTTTTATTTTATTAAAGAACAACAGGTAAGCATCCATTGATAAAAAGCACTACCATGATACAGCATATGCATTTGACCTCCAAGTGCAGCATTATTTTTCATAGTTTTTTCTATTCATTTAAAATTTTTTCCTTGGCAGATTAACTACTTCGAGCCTGCATTTTCTCTTCATCAACTGAAACAATGAAGCAAAATAACAGTGTAACTGAGTTCATACTGTTAGGATTGACACAGGATCCTTTGAGGCAGAAAATGGTGTTTATAATCTTCCTCTTTTTCTATTTGGGAACTGTGGTGGGAAATTTGCTTATTACTGTGACCATCAAGTTCAGCCGAACACTTGGGAGTCCCATGTACTTCTTCCTATTTTATTTGTCTCTAGCTGATTCCTGCTTTTCCACTTCCACAGCACCAAGATTAATTGTGGATGCTCTCTCTGCAAAAAAACGCATATCTTACAATGAGTGCATGACTCAAGTCTTCGCACTGCACTTATTTGGCTGCATGGAGACCTTTGTCCTAATCCTCATGGCCATTGATCGCTATGTGGCCATCTGCAAGCCCTTGCGTTACCCAACCATCATGAGCAGGCAGGTCTGCATCATTCTCATTGTTCTTGCATGGATAGGGTCTTTCATGCATTCTATAGCTCAAATTATTCTGGCTTTAAGATTGCCTTTCTGTGGACCCAATTTGATTGATCATTATTGCTGTGATTTGCAGCCCTTACTGAAACTTGCATGCATGGACACTTATGTGATCAATTTGCTGTTTGTATCTAACAGTGGGGCCATTTGCTCAAGTAGTTTTGTGATTCTAATGATTTCCTATTTCGTGATCTTGTATTCGCTGCGAAACCATAGCGCAGAAGGGAGGAGAAAAGCTCTCTCCACTTGTGCCTCCCACATCATAGTAGTAATCTTATTCTTTGGCCCTTGTATATTCATATATACACGCCCCCCAACCACTTTTCCCGTGGACAAGATGGTGGCAGTATTTTATACTATTGGAACACCCTTTCTCAACCCACTCACCTACACACTAAGGAATGTTGAAGTGAAAAATGCCATGAAAAAGTTATGGCTTATTAAAATTACCTCAGAAAACAAAAGATGAACGGATGGCCTTGACTGATAACTGAGTTGTGGTTGGACTAAATGTTTTCAGATATCAGTGATATATGAGTGTATATGCTGACTCTACCATGAAATCTAACCTAGTGAAACTGCTTCCCTTATGTTTTGCTGCTTCTATCCTTAAACTTGTAACTTCTCATACACCTTCAGCCAGACTCCTTTTTATAACTCAACTTTGACATGAGTTTTCTCTGCATTGATTCCCTCTATGCCACATTTCAAATAAGGTGCTCTAATTTCTCTTGAACACTTCCAAAATAAAAGCACAGCTTTTATAATTAAGATGTTTTTCTAATAATATCATTCGTTTATATTTGAAAAATTAATGCTGTTGAATGTAAGGGCTTTTATTTCAGTAAAATAATATTATAAAATATTTTTAATGCTTAATTTGCCTAAAAGATGACTAGACATTGTGGATGAGATTTTACTTTAATGTAGACCTTAAGATACTTAACTATTTGTGTGATATATAGGAATTATAGAAATGGAATTCTATAATTTTATGAGATAAGAGTGTAAAATAATAGCTGCTACTCAAGACCAAATTATAACTAAATATATATAAGAGATGCCAACTTTTCTGATGCTGAAGTGTAGAAATATAGATATACAGCCAAGGTCAGAGAGTGAAAGGTAATTAAGGAAGAAATATATCGGTTGGTCAATTAGTTGACTGCATGTGGTGGAAATCATTATGAGTAAGTTTCCTAACCAAATAGCAATGTAGTAAAATAAAAATAATTAGCAGCAGAGGCTTTCAATATTCTTGTTTTTGGAAAGTTCCAAGAGAAATAAGTAAAGTGATGTTGTTGCTTATTTCCATGGTCCAGTGTAGATAGGATACATTAATGACCTAGAATGATAAAATGCATGAATTATTTTAGAATTGAAGAGTGACAATCACATTCTATTCAAGTTACTGGCTAGATTAATTGACTTCATTCAAATATATTAGAAAATAAAACTGAGGCATTCAATACGGAGATTCTCTAGTAAGTGACTATTTGAACATATATACACAAGATGATTACTATGAACACTTCTAGCAAAATACAATCACTGTCTGCCTTAGTAAACATGAATGCCTTTGATTAATTCACAACATAAAATATTTCATTTTACTTAACGTTCATATATAAAGCTCAATGTAAGTTAAAATAATTTCTTGTAAAGATCTTAACATTCACTCCCCAGGACTCAAGTATCAATAAAGAAATAAATACATGTCACACAGGTGATCATTTATAATATTGTACAAATACATGTGAAGATAAGCTGTTTTCATTCATGGAATGCAAATAACCTTAAACCCATTTTGACTGAGGAAGCACAAAATATGCAAAGCGATAGGCAAATATTTTTAAATTGAAGGGTCTCTTTTCAAAGAACAAATTAAAATGTTTTGAAAGATTTTTGTTATTTTCTCCTTTGTTTAATTGTACCCAGGGGTTTATTGAGATTTAAGTGCTGATATTTTGATACACATGGACACTTAAACTTATGACTATTCAGTGAAAACAAGAAACTTTGATGAACTATTATGTAACTGTGGAGATTCATTAAATGACTGAGTATAAAGGAATGTTACACAGAGTTTGCTCTCATTTAAATGTATCATATTTGGCAAATCAAAATTTCTTTTAACTGTATCTCTGGGGAAAGGGTATGTATTTATTTTTCTATATTTTTCCAGTTAAATACTTGTGGACATTTCAGACATGAATGCATCAGGAATATGTGATTTATAGTGAGATAAAAATTACAACATTGTTTTCTATTATATTACAATTTCCCTTCACTTCAAGTGTTAATAATTATATCTCTTGGAATATAAGTTAAATGGGATATCGACCTGTCTTAGAAATATAATTCGTTTAAGACATGTAATGGGACATGTAAGTCACAAATTCTAGAGATATGAATAATTATGAATAAGTTTTGTCACTTAAATATTAGTGAAAACAATTCAGTGAATGAGACTTTGAGCAAATATGTAAGATTTTAGAATCATAAAGGGGTTTGAACTCAAAGTTTCTCAGTCTACTAATCAAATCTCTTACCTCCACCAATGGAAGATTTTAACTGAAAGCCAAGTGAAAGGACATACTAGAGTAGTATAAATTCTTTCATATATTAACAAAAATAATAATAAGCCATAGGATTTGATTACATAAAGTTAGAGCCATTGCAGTAGATGGTGACTAAAGTTGTCAAAGTCTTGAATGCTGCAGAGAAGGTGACATGTGTTCCATCAAATTATTTTATGATTTTGTGTCAAATGTTTATGATTAGTCCCAATAATTAGATGGCTTCATAATGTCTCCATATTACTGATTAAGTTATCTTTGTCACCCACACAATGCATTATCACATTACAATAGAGGCAAGATTTTAAAACAAAGATATTAATTTACGTAGTGAAATATTAAGAACTTGAATTACTCTAAACACAAATCATGAGAAATAACTTTTGATAACTCCTCAGAACATATTTATAGTGACTTTTGTCAATAACTAAGAAAGACTATTATAATTTAATAAAATAAAATGCTACAGATACTACTGGTTTGAATTTTTTTAAATGATCTTTTCATATTGTCAGAACAATATCATTTTTTTAAGAAAACTAATATGTTTGACATTAAAAACATGGTTGAAATATGTTCGTTATCACCCCTTCAAGCATATTTATGTTTCAGCATAATTTTAAGCTTGAAGTAAAGTTTGGAATGTCCTCAAAAAAAAAAAAAAAAAACCACATCACATGTTTGCAATTTATTTTGCAACAACAATGTTCCTTGGATCTAGTTGTCTTGATTCAAAAGGCTGTATCTAGTCTTGACAACTTTCTTGGCAGTCTTCTTTAATTCAGCTTACTCATGGATTTGAAACTACCATTTTAATATTTTTTAAATCTCGACAATAGATCTAACTGTCATTATAGTGTTGAGGCAATGTCCGATTTCATTTATTTTTTAAATTAATGCATCATTAGTTTACAAAACCATGAAAGTTCCAAAATAATAAAGTCATACCTTTACTGATGTATCTACCACATCATGCCTATCATGAGTTTTAGTGCCCATTACCACTATTGATCTGATTCCTTTTACCTATAATTCCCTGCCTTTTACTCTGAACTGCCTCTAGTGCTACTGTTTTGGTTTCAGTCTATGAGTATTTTTATTTTGTTCTATTAGCTATTGAGATTATTTTTAATAATCAACATATGAGTGAAGTCATTAACGTCAGATATGAGCTTTACAAGTCATGAATTTCCTTATGAAAAGTTTTTTTCTTCATAAAATATTTAGGTATAGCCTGCTCTGTATAATTTATAAATTGGTTCTTAGATTCAACTTTAATCACAGATGAGAAAGAACTTTTAAAAAATGAAACAGTACACACATGACAGTACTTGTGTACAAAGATTAACGTGCACATTATAAATAATAAAATATTGCTTTAGAAAGATTAAGGAAACTGCATAGTAACAAAACTAGTGTGGAGGAAACTGGAGTTAAAAACTGAAGTTCTATGACTCCAGTGTCCAAACAGGGATACTTTCACTGCTTCCTCTCAAAAAGGAAAATCAAAGAAAAAGATAAATTTTACATCAACTCCGGATCTCCCAACACTTAGGTTTGTGTACATTTTTGAATCCTCCAGACAAAAGCAAGATACCTCCTGGATTGATTATTGCTTCATTCTTGTCACTTGAATTTTTCAGGAAGCCATATATTTCTTTTTCCATTTATATGAATAGGGATATCACATCTTTAGCTATTAGTTGTGAAAAAGTAGGTAAGAGAAAAAATATTTGGGTTCATATCTTAACCCTGTGATTTCTCACTTTACTAATGTGACCTTGTATGTTGCATTTAAGTTTACCGTCTTATCTGTAAAATGAGAGCTCTGGCCTCGGTTTTCTCTAAGAACCCTACTCTTCATGATGCCATTTTTAGAATTAAAATTGCTTTATTGATTAAGTTTTCACTGACTAGATAACAAAAGTTGTAATTGTGAGAGCAAATTGTTCAATAAACTAGGCAGTATTTTTCCATGACTTTGATCTTATTCTTCAAAAATAAGTCACATCACTCTCATTGGACAACCAGATTCTCTTAAAATGTAGTGCTTTCTTAATACTATAACATATTAAACTACAAAATTAAAATTAAAGTCTATTTTAAAACCAGATTCTAAATATGTCTTATAATATTTTTAAACAATTTTTGAGAATAACCTCATAATTATGCAGAATAAATGAGGAAGTAGTAACTTACGTATTTCCTCTGTGCTTCTTTTGAATATACTGTTTTACAATCTTTTCTATTCTTCATTGATAAAACAATCATTCTTTAAATTACCTTCTTTAAAATTTTCGCTTGAAATTTTCTTAGCATAATGAGCTGTGGTGATGAGTCTCACTCTCTAATTTCCCCCTAATTTATAAAAGAAATATCAAATTCATACTACTGTCATACTACCAATTCTTTTAAATGTGTGAAGGAAATCCAACAAGGAAAAAGAAAGGCAGAATATTTTGCTTCTCAAAAACAGTCAAATCAAATCGACAGATATAGACAATCTGCATTTGGATCACCACATTATTCCTGAGAGTTGTTAGATTTGAATGCTAAGTCAAATCTTAGCTAAAGTTTATATCCTAAAGGTACATAGGTTTCCTCCCAGGGAATAACTTGTTTAGTTCAAGTTACTTACTTATATGTCCCCAAGTAATCAGTTCTTTATTTGGCATCCTTTTAGAAATAAGGTACCTGAAAGTCTCTACAAATGTACTATAAATGTCCTGTAAGAAAGTTAACTCTACAGTATATTGTCAGAATCTCAATAATTACAAATTTTACTGATGACTTAGATACACTATGCAATTTGATTTTCCTTTTCCCTTTACTGTAATCTGGGGTAAAAACTTTATCACCTATATATTAAGGAAGGATATCTAACCAATCCCATGTAGTGTTTTTTATCATGTTTCTCAGGGAAGAAAGAATGTATGTGTCTTCTAATATATTTCGAGTTAAGATTAATTTTCTGGACAATTATAGCTCTATAGAACTTTCATGTTCTTTTAGCTTTACAAAATTATCATTAAAATATGTGTCTTTACAGACAAAGAAAGTGGGGCATAGACAAGAGACAACACAAAAAGTGATTGTAATAAGATAGAGGATATGTTATATTTACAAGGAGAAAGAATGAATGAGTGTGGAGAATTGGGATGTAATTTTTGCCCTGAGTAAGAGTTATATGGGAGCTTGCTTTATAATTATTCATTATTTGAACATCAATATTTCTTTCAATGTCTTATCTAATAATTCCATAGTTCTTAGAATGACTGTGGAAACCCATTTGAAGAATAATACTAATTTCAGTGAATGTATGATTCAATGATTTTTTTTCATTAAAATATGTCACTTTGATGTCTGTTTCTTTTTTAGCATTTTTTTCTTTTGCTCACATGACATTGTCCCCTCTACCCTACCCTATAGACAGAAGAGGACAAAGGTATGCTCACTGCTTCCAGCAGTCATGAAGCAAAAGCCATAAAAATATCCGTGACCTGAGCTTGCTCTAATGTTGGCAGCAGAAAAAAAACATCCTGAGTTTGAAATGCCCTCTCCTAATTTACATCCACCTCTTCCAGCATTGGATCTAACCTACCTAAATTGTCTCTAACAGGAAGCCTGTGCTCTACTCTTTGTGGAATAATCTCAGCTGAGACCGCACATGTATTAAATCTGCCTAAAATACTTCCAAAAGAGTGCCCGTTTGGTTTATCCCCAAAAGCCATAGCAAACACTGTCCTGTGCTTTGCTATTTTTGTTGGGATATGAATGATCATTTGTTTCATTCATTATATTCCATATATGAGAAAAGCCATTCTCTATTTCTCTTTTTAATTACTGGATTAATTCACTTAACAATCTGGATGAAACTGGAGGGGATTCAATGCTTTTTATACCATATTTTTGTCTACCTTCATCCTAATCCTCATGTCCATTAACTGATATGTGACCATCTATAAGCCCTTGTGTTACACAACGCTTACGATCTGCTGGGTTTGTAATGTGTGGTTGTAAAAACGGTGAGGTAGGGCTGAGTGGTGGAGTTGGATGCTCCCCACAGGGCGCTACCACCACTCCATGTCCAAGACACTCCAGCGGGGAGCCCTTGCTCTGGCTGAGCAACAGAGGTCAAAATGCTGGCTGGGCCCTCCAGGGATCTCAGCACTTTTTTATGCACTCTCAGCACTTTCACACTCTATGCCCCTGCCTGCCTTCCCCTTCCCTATCTCTGCTGGTTGAAGGCAGCAGCAGCAGCAGAGGAAGCTGTGCAGGTCTGAGCAGGGGAGGTGGCGCAGTGGCAGGTGGGTGGGGTCTCAGATTGCTCAGGGTGCAGGCTACTGCCAAAACAGAAAGCTGGCTAGTGGCAGAGGCCTGGCCTTTCCCCTCCCCACCTAGGACTTTTCTGCCCCACATCAGTGAGGCCTGGCAGCATCAGGACCTGGATGAGAAGGGCATCTGGCCCCGCCTCAAGTTTTCCTGGTGCCTCAGATGCAGGGGCAGGAAATGGCTCCATGGTTAAATTTCTGCAGAATAATGATGTTCTGACTGATGCTTGGCTAAAGTTGAAAATCGCTCAAGTTGAGCCACTGTGGATCTGATTCCGTCTCAGAATAATGCAAAGAATTACCACCCAGACCAAATTCTCCTGTGGAGTCTAGGCTAAGAATCGCCCAGGGGCTGCCCTCAAGGTGTGGTTCATTCAGTCAGACAGGATTGACCTAGGAGGGAAGGCGGCCCCTGACTCAGGCTTAACTCAAAGAGTTTGGTACAGGCAAAGAGTACTGTCAGTGTTACCTGCTTGTGCCTGACCAAATAGCCAAGTGCCAGACTCAGATTTCATTTGGTTCCAGGTAACGTCATCCCTGCATGTGAAACCTGAAGCCACAGGGAGTATTTGAGACTGGCAGGGCGGGTCCCAGGCGAGCCAGCAGTGGGAAGGGGCACACTCACCGCCCTCCGCGCCATACTTGTCCAATGTGAAAAATAAGGAAGAGGGAAAAAAAACCCAAATACCAGTTTTGAATACTTGGGAAACACTCGCCCCCACCGCCAACGCTCATGTGTTCCTAACCCCTGAGAAGCTACTAAGGGTGTATGTTTGACTGAGGAGGCTTGGTGGGCCTCGGGTAGCTGGTTCACCGCCATCCCCACCTGCGGGCCCGCCCCACGCTTGCTCCCGCACGCATCCAGCGGCACGTCCCACCGCATGTCGGGACCAGGGTCCCATAGGGAGAGCAACTCTTCCCAGGGTGCCGAGAGCTACTCTTCCTGGAAGACGGTGTATGGCTGGAAAGTGGGCCACCCAACAGCGCCCTTGGTTTTCGAGAGGACAGATGCGACTCCAGGTGCCTGGCCCTGAGAATGACCCCAGGAGAAGCAGGGAGTACATGGCTCAGCATCACACCGGAAAAGGGGATGATGTCAGTGATCTTCAGATCGATCTTCTTCATGGCCTGCCATTTGGTCTGCACCAGCGGGAAATTTCTGAGGGGACCTGCTTCTCCAGCCGCTCGTGGGCCCAGTCGAGCTTTCGGCCACTGTGCCTCCGTTCACCTGGATCTCCATGAGGTGGGCCTCTTCTGACTGCGGGGCAGCAGGCGCATCTGGATGGGGACAATGACTTGGATAAGCTGGCAGTACTTCATGCTGCTGAAGTCCTTCTCCAGCTGCTTCTTGCCATCATCATCCTGCCACTTCTTGCAGTATTCGGTGAAAACCTTCTTAGACTTCTGCCAGTTCTTACAGAAGCACCTTTTGCACCCAGCGCCGATATGCTCAGCAAAGATGGTCTTGATGGTGTGAGGACCTCGAGGAGTTAACATGTAGCCCACAGTGCCCACCACCACCATGAGTGGGGTCTCTACGATGATGACAGCCTCCCAACTTCCTTCTTGTTCACCTTGGATCCGGACCTGACCCCTCCTGCTCGATGTGGCTGATGCCAGTCTTGTAGCCTAGGAGGGCTGTGAGGGGGATGGGCTTGCAGGATTCATCCTCAGGGAAGCTCTTCACTTTCCCCCAATGCCGGCTGCTTCCTTTCTGAGGCAAGAAACCCAGAAACCCATGTCTTGGAGCAGAGAACTTCCTGTGAGACATGGCTCGCTGAAACACTGCCAGTAGAGTTGGCTTCCAGTAGAGGTCACAGTTCTGTATTAAAGAAAAATGATGGCAGCTTGCAGATGGACATGTACTTGAAATCCAGCTTGTCATGGACTATCACCAGCTAATCCATCTTGGGAAGACGTCTTTGGAAATGCTTCTTCAAAAGCAGTTTTGCATCAGTAAGCTTTCTGCCCTCTGTAGGACTGTTACAGAACAGTGCATCACATGTGCTAGAAACACCAACAATGTCCCACCTCCATCCAAGGGATGCAGCAGATGGGCAATGCCCCCTTCGAGAACACTGAAGTAGACTTCACTGAGCTGCCCCGGGATCAAGGGTACCAGTTCCTCCTTGTCTTGATCTGCACCCATTCAAACTGGACAGAGGCAGTCCCTACCAAAACCAAAAAGAGTAGGGAAGTCACAAAAGTACTCCTCAGAGAAGTAATTTCCACGTATGGCATATCCCTAACCGTCCATAGCGATATGGGACAGCAATCGTAACCGATCCAGTCCAGACAGGGATTAGGGATAACTTGGAGTGTTGAACGAATCAACCACACCCTGAAGGGTGCTTTTTGAAGAGTTGTTCAAGAAAACAGGTTAGAATTGAGTGGGCCTCCTGCCCTAGCTTTTCTCTGGGTAAGCTGCACCCCAGGAAAGCATGGGTTTCTCCATTTGAGAGTCCCTAAGAAAGGCCCACACCAATCCTGTGTAACTTACCCAGGAGCCTTCCTCAATTGGGGGACAAGCATTTGTGGGAACAAGTCCAGGCTCTAGATGCCACCTTTCAGACTATTAACAGGTATGTACTAGAGAGAGCTCTGGTTTCATTAGGAACCCCAGTTCATCTGTATGAACCTGGGGGTCAGGTTTGGGTCAAAGTTTAGAAGAAGGAACCACTGACACCTCAGTGGACAGGTCCACATGCTGTTTGTGCTTGTTACTCCAACCGCTCTTACAGTTTCAGGTCTAGCTCTGTGGGTGCTCTACTCAATAGTGAAAACAGTTCATCATAGCAGAGAATCATCCAACCAGGAAGGAGACTCCGCTGGCCAGAGCTCCACCTGTACTGCCCAGAAGCTGTCTCCCACCAATCTCAAGCTGACCCGCAATTCGTCAGAGACTTAGAGGAGCTGATGATGCGCCAGGAGATTCCGTGTTTATCTCTTTTCATTGCCCTGTTCATACTCTGGGCTTTACTTCCTCCAGTTGCCCTTATCAGTCAATCCTGTGGACCTCGTCCTTGGGATTGCTGCCTGTCAGCTTATATAGATAATTGGAAAGGCCAACCTTTCTTGAATTCTACTCTGGAATATTGTTCCGGTTTTATTGCATCCCTTAAAGCATGAACCTAGCATGCACTCTGTTGCGCCCAGGCTAGAACAACCACGTTTAATTTATCCAGCTGCTGGGTATGTGGTGGGCTAGGAACAAATTGGGCCTGGGTCACTGCCCCCTCTTCGCCTTGGGTAGATTCTGAATAACCTCTCTGAGGTCTATAATGGGACAGATTGATGGAACCCAGAGACAAACCATGATTGGCCATTGGCAGAAACCTCTCCCTGGAATGTTTTGTCTAAATCAGACCACTTCTGTAAGGTCAGAAGTCTTCCTTGGCCACACTCATTGTAATTGGACATATGCCAGGAAGGCAGTTCCCCTCAACTGTGCACCTGCAGAAGAGAAATGGGACAAATCCGATATCTTAATTAATGGCATCTGGACCCCATGGCAGGTGACAGATCCTAAAAATAAGGAAATTTTTGTAGCGAGATAGTCAGGAGGAAATCATTTGATAACACCAATACTCAAATGTTTTTTTTTTAAACAGTATTACCCTATAAACGGTGCAGTGAAACAGGCACTTGTTACATCAGCATAATTAGGCCTCAGTTCTTCCTCCTAGAAAAACTCTATAGGAGAAAAATTGGGAATTAGAGTTTATGATGAGTTACATAGACCAAAGCAAAGTATAGATACTGGTTTTACTTTGTTGCCAATGGATGGGATAATGAATGGCCTCCTGAAAAAAAAAAAAAATAATTCAAGTCTACGGCCCTGCCACTTGGGTTCGAGATGAGAGTTGGAGGTCCCAAACTCCCATCTATTTCCTGAATTATTTGGTAAGGTTACAAGCAGTAGTAGAGATAATTACCAATCAAACAGCTACTGCACTAGACTTATTGGCAGATCAGGCTACCCAAATGAAAGCTGCCATCCTCCAGAACCGACTAGCCTTAATTGCTTATTAGCAGAGGACAGAGGAATTTGCGCTACGTTCAATTTAACAAACTGCTGCCTGCAAATAAATGGCAATGGGAAAATAGTCCAGGATATTGCCAGAAGTATGCAGGAAACAGCACATGTCCCAGTCAGCAATGGGAATTCCTCTTCAACTCTAAATGCTCTCTTAGTTCTCCTGGGATAGTGAATTAAAAACTTTGTTGGAATTTGTGGGACTCATTTGGGGAACTTGCATATTGTTTCCTTGTCTTCTGCCTGTCATAATAAGCTTGATTCTGTCCACCATAAACACAGTTGTTCAACAGGTCACAACAAAGCATGTCTCCTAGCTCGGCAGTATAACCCCGTGCCCCCTGATGATAAACAAGAATGCTAACCATATTCTATTCTATATTCAGAAAGTCCAAGATGCTGAACCACCCCCCCCACCACCACCATTATGGCCCCGTCCAGCAGGAAGCGGCCAGTTCAAGTCTTCACCCCAATTACTCATCTATGGACTTTCAAAGCTAATTGTCATCAGTTTGAAAACAAAATGGGGGAATGTAGAAGGGAGGAAAATGCAACCCAGATTCTAGCCACTGAGGACCAACAGTGACCACCCAGCCACTAAGCGCCTGACAGTCTAGACGGGCTGGAAGCTACTGAGAGACCCATTTCTGAGAACAAAACCTTATGTGCATTTTACAATTACATGAATCCTGTGTGTTATCCATGTGAGGGATTCACAATTAATAACTGAATTCCATTTGTAATTCCTGTTCTAATTCACACCTTCCCCTTTCCCTCACCAATAAAAGTATATACCAAAAGTATTTCAGGGCTCAGATTCTACATCTGGGTTGCATGTAATAAAGCTAACTTCACTACTTCTAAATAGCACCGTTTGGATTTGTCAGTAGAGAGGACAGAGAGAAAGCTATTTCATGGTTACTGCAACCTGGAATGAGTCCGGAGTGCATGTGGTACTTCAGATTTGACATTTTCTGTTCTGTTGTATTGTTTGAGTTCACCTTCCTGTGGTGGGGTGTAATTGATTGTTATACCTATGACTCAATTCCTTGTCAATTTTGGCTGGGCAGGCACTTTTGTGATCAGATCACTCTTTTGCCCAACAGTGGAATCATTTGTACTGAGTTTTCCCATGCTAATGATCTCTTCATTATCATCGTGCATTTTCTGAAAAACCCAAAGTGCTGAAGTAGGAAAAAATTGTATACAAAAATCATGCATTATATATCAATTGCTATATAATATAATGTAATTACATGTATTATTTGTTATAACAAATATATCATTATTAGTATCCATACATATAATGAAATAACATGAGTCACGAAAAAGGAAATGTATCCAAAATATCAGACTGTTATGATTTCAAACTTATTTTCTCCCCACAAACAAAACTACACCTGTTTAACAACTATGGCCTTTGGGAGAAGAATGAGAACTAGCATCCCCATAAATAAAAAAGGCACACTTTGCTGAAAAGGATTCAGGAAACTAAAGTGTTTTGGTCCAAATATTGCCCAATACTAAGCACACAACAGACAGCATGAGAAACTGATTATGTGTTAAAATATGCATATGCTTCACTGTAGGTCAGTCACTATTTGAATAAAAACTTCAGCATGAGGAATAACAATGAGATAGCTTCCCTGTAAAGAGAGAAGCTGCAAAGTATCCTCTCCAAGTTCCCTTTTATCTGTGTGGCACTAGCACTGGATGTCACCAGGACTAAGAGAAAGCCCTCATGGAGGCCATAAGTGTGAATGTTCCCACTGCTCTGCTATCAGCATACTTGTGATGCATGATAGTTTGTGCTCAGAACAATAGTTATTTGATTCTCAGTTCTCTTGGCTGCCAGGACAGTTAACACATGCTGAGAGTCTGCTTGGGCAATCAGATTTGAAAATCCATTACAGACAACTGAGTAATTTCCTGAAAAGAAGCTCTCTAAGGAACAATCATTATCAAGGCTCCAGGAAAACAGAAACTTAAAACCAGAGCTGTCTGGGGTCACTGCTAAACTGCTTTGCATATCTGCATGACACTTGTCAGAGCTGCCATACTCATCTTTAAGACTTGTTGTCTACAATTCTCTTCTGGGACTGCTGCCAACTGAGAGGAAAAAAAAAATTCTGAGAAGGTGTGTGTGTTTTGCTAGTCCAAGCCATAGGAACCGTAAAACACACTCAACTTCCCCTCACCAAAGACCTCTATTAGGACTGTGTCCTGTTGGTGACCTGATCTTGTACTCCTGGATCTCTTTCCTTGTGATTTGCTATTTATGTCTACGATTCTGGGGAAAATCTCTGCATTTTTTGCCATGACTCCAAGCCTGAATGGTGAAATCAAGAACCTCCACAAAGGGCTGGCTCTAGAACTCCAAATTTCCTACCAAGTGCCATAACGGAACAGCAATAGAAAACCCAGTATTCTGGACCAACACCCCAGGCTTATGCTTCGCAATTTGAAATCCTAGCACAAGGTCATTACATTAGTGCAGGAAAGTAAAGGCATTTAGTCTAGTGTATAACAATAAACAAAGAGTGCCAAGCAGAATGAAGAAACAATTATGCCACAAGTGAAGGACCAAAACAGAACCCCAGAGAGATATTATAATCAAAGAGAACTAAATGAACTTTTTGAGGCATATTTTAAAACATCAGTTTTTATGATGCTCACAGAAACTTATCACAGTCTTGGGTATTTATTCTAAAAACACAATGCTGATTTGCAGAGATATATGCACCCTGATGTTTCTTGTAGCATTTTAAACAGCCAGGAGCTAGATACAGTCTAAGTGTCTGTGGACAGATGAGTGAATAAAGAAACTGTTATATATAAAAACAATGGAATACTAATCAGGTGAAATTCTGATATTTTAGACAACATGAATAGAACTAAAGGGGTTTATGGTATGTGGAATAAATTGTAATTGGGAGTAAATTGCCAGATAATCTCATAAGCAGAGTATAAAGAAACAAAGAAAAGAGCCGATAAACACTAACCCTTGAACATAGAGAACAGAACTGAGGTGACCAAAGGGGTAAGGGAGCTGGTGGGTGGACCAAGGGATAGTAAAGGCCTAGTGAAGAGTTGTGGAGGACTATTAGGAATTTGATGGTGGGTGTGCTGCTTTCTATATTTGATGAAGTCAACCTGCACATCTAAACTTATCTTATTTTGGATATCAATGCTTCTTTAATAAAAAAATAAGCACAGGAATATAGAAAGTTAAAACATAAACAAAAATGATACTGAATAATGATACTGAATAATGTAAATTGGTTCATTGAAATTAAAATAAAAAGAAAATCTTGTATTTCTAATATCATAGACATCAAGGGCATTAGAGTACTAAATTAAGACAGCCTGAGATAGGCAAGTATTGGATGATCTTGCATATATAAAATCTAATAAAGCTGAACTACAGACGTGGAGCATAGGATAATAAATGACAGTATCTGGTTAGGGGAATTGGAGGGTACAGATTTCTTGTTACATAACAAATACGTTCTGGGAAAATGATGTACAATATAGCAATACATACTATATCTTTGAAAGCATCTAAGATTATAGATTTAAAAATTCTCACTCCCCCACCTCAAAAACATCAATTATGTGAGATGATAGGTATATTACCTGAACTTATTACAGTAAAAGTTCCATTATATACATGTGTCAGATCAGCATACCATGCATCTCACACTTACACAATAATTAGATGTCATAAAGTTGGGATAATAGATGAAATGAAAATAGTATCTAGAATTTGGGTAATAGTAATATATCTATATTGGTTTTTTAGTATTCACATATATGCCATGGTAATAAAGGGATGTTAATAATGGCTAAAACAAGGTGAAGTGATATAGGAAACCTACTGAAATATTTCTGTAAGTCTGAAGTTATTCTAAAAGGCACACCATGGAGAAGCAGCAGATGAACACAGTCCACGTACTTTCTAAGGTCCCGGGTTTATATCTTAAGGCTGGTGGGAAAAAGCAAGATGAATTTAATAAGATAAAATCTTTTATAAATGTGTCTTTTTTCACTCTTTCTGCCTGGCTCCCTCTGCTTGCCTTCATTCCTGCCTACACCTTTCTTTAAAGTAAAAGGATTCCCAAATTTTTGAAAATGTCTTAAAAGTCTTCTGAATCCTGAAAAACACAAACCGTTGTATGATTTACTCACATGGTATACAGGGAAATGAAATAAATTAAAAATTCACTGACTCGGTGTCTATAGAGTTAAATTATCAGGACAAAGGAGCAGGTTGCTAAATTGAGTAAAAAAGTCAATTATATGGTAAGGATAGACTTAAAATGCTGGTAGTGAAATTAATGTGGTATAAACAAATGTTGATTTACAATGATGCCCACCTTAAAACAATATAATATTATGATCCAATGTTCCTTCAAAAATTTAATAAATTGAAATCTTGAAAATCTTTTGAAAAGATTAAAATCATTAATGCAAATCATTCCTGCAAATCTGTACATAAAGTACAATTAGAGTCCTCATTGAAAATACATTTGACAAGCACTTTTTCAGTTTTCATTATTATGTTTAGAAGTGCAACAAAAAAAGAAACAATGATACTCTACCAAATCAGAAATTCTTAGATTCAAGCTTTTCAACTTTACTCAGTAAGAATTGTGAGCCGAGAGAGTTAATAAGGTGACATGGTCGTAGTGAGTCCTGTCTACACACACACACACACACACACACACACACACACACACACACAGCAACTAAAAATCATCTATTTTTAGAAACACACATACTGAGGAAGGGCAGGACCAGAGCCAACAGAGAGAGCAGCACCAATCACCACCATGACAGGAAGGCATTGGGGTTCACAGTTCCATTGTGGTTTGGGAATTCCCAATCTCAAGGGAAGAACCATGGAAGAAGGGTTGAAGAATTGGGAAGAATTGGGCCTCCTAGCAGTCTCTCCCATAATAGAGAGTCTGCCCAGTGAGACAGAGACACAGATACAGGGGAGAAGGTCATGGCACAGGGCAGAAGGAAGACCAGCATTGTGGTGAACTGAGTAGGACACCAGCATAATTGGGAGGCAGCCGGAGGAATCCACTGTCCTCACCCACTCCCATGATATTGCTCAAGAACCACAGAACCCACCCATAAAAATTCTACCTCCAAGTGTAAAGGAGGAAGAGTTTCCCAGAAGGGGAGAGGTTTCAATAGCTACTACTAGAACCACTCTATGGTTGGAAGCAGAACTGCAGCACAAATGCTGATTGTGGGCTAGCAACAAATCGGTCCTTACTGTTTATACCTGGGATGCTGGAGGAGGCTCCTCATCCCCTACCCAAATTCCAAACCCATAGATTGAATTTGTGGGCACCAAAACAGCTTCTACCTAAGAACTTCAACAAATCCAACTAGTGGGACACCACAACACAAGAAATCCCAGGGTTCAAACCAAGATCCAGGCTTACTTGGTGCAAGTCCATACATTATGGAAGGCCATCACTTCAGGAAAACCTAAGTCACAGATACATAAACAGAATGCTAAATAGAGTGAAGACACAGAGAAGTGTATATGAAATAATGAATCCAATTGAAAACCCAGGGGAAATCTGAACACAACAGACATCAGCAAACTAAAGATGCTGTAAATGACCATTTGAAACAGTAAGGCCTAACAGACATATGCAGAACACATGATCCAATAACTGCAGATTTCACTTTCTTCTCAAGTGTGCTCAGGACATTATCAAGGATAGATCATAGGTTGGGACACTTAACATGTGTCAACAAGTTTACAAAGGTTAAAATCATACCAAGCACCTTCTCTGACCACAATGGCTTAAAACTAGTAATCAAACACAAAAAGAAAGCTGGAAGATCCCAAAGAAATTGGAGTCTAGCTTCTGAAGGACTTCTGAATGACTCTTGGATAAAAGAGGAAATCAAAGGGAACTGAAAAAATACTTCTAGCCAATGAGAATGAAGACATGAGGTTCCATAATCTATGGGATGCAGCAAAAGCAATAAAAAAGAAAGCTCATTGAATGCAAGCCCACCTCGAGAATAAAGAAAAATCACAAAGAATGCAACCCTCAATTTAAAGCATTAGAAAAAGAACTATCAATGCCAAAGTCAGTAAAAGAAATGAGACCATATAAATCTGAGGAGAAATAAGCAAATAGAAAACAAAAGAACAATCCAGAACATCAATTAAGCTAAAAGTTGGTTCTTTGAAAAATTAAGCAAAGTAAAGAAAACATTGGCTAGATTCACAAAACAAAAAAAGGGAATATGAGAAAAAAACAGAAATGAAAGTGGGGAAGCTACAACAGATATGCAGAAATACAAAACATCATAAAAGATAGCTATTGATAGCTTTATGCCAATAAAGTGGAAAGTCTCGAGGACATGGACAGATTTTTAGAAAAATACAGTCTACCAAGACTGAACCTGCAAGAATTTGACAACCTGAGCAGAACAATGCCAATCAAGGAAATTGAAGAGGTAATTAAGGTTCTCCCAAAAGTAAAATGCTAGGACCAGATAACTTTTCTCATGAGTTTTACCAAAATTCCAGAGAAGAATTAATACCCATTTTTCCTAAAATATTGAAGAACAGGGACTGCTTTCACTTTCTACAACTTCCTCACAGTGATAACAAAATTTTATAGAGATATTATCAAGAAACAAATAACAGACCAACAACTCTAATGAACATAGATGCAAAAATTTGCCACAAAATATTCGCAAGCCAACAATGTAATGATGTGTCAAAAAGATCATGCTTTATGGTGAAATGGTGTTTATCCCAGTTATATAATATGTCTCAATATATATAAATCTACTAATGTATGTACCATATCAACAAGAGCAAGGAGAAAAACCAAATGATTATATCAATAGATGCAGAGAAATATTTTGAAAGATCCAAAATTCATTTATGATAAAAACCCTGAATAATATGAAGCCGGGCGGTCCAGACTAAAACATAATAAAGGCCATACATGATAAATCAGTACACGATCATAGTCACTGATGAAAATACAAAGCATTTCCTTTAAGATCAGGAATGTCAATACTGACCATTGTTACCACAGCTACTTAATATCATACTGCAGGTCCCAACCAGAGCACTTAGGCACAAAAAGAAATGACATGAATCCAAATTTGAAAGGAGAAAGAGAAACTATGATTAACTTCAGATGACATGATTATATATCATTATAACTGCAAAAAGTGTCAAATTTAATAGAAATAATGAGCACAATAAAGCAGCAGACTACAAAAGCCAATGCACAAAATTATGTTGCATTTTTGTATGTAAACAGTACACTAGAAGAAAACAAAACCAAGAAAATACCACATTTAAAATAGAAATAAAAATAATAAAATATTTGTAAGATACTTGACAAAGGAGATGAAATATCTATACAATGAAAACATCAAATCGTTCTTAAAACAAATAGAGGAAAACACAGAGAGATGGAAAGTCATCTCTTGCCCATGGCTGAGAAGAATCAAAATCATTAAAAAAATATTCTCACCTAAAGCCATATACAGATTTGATGTAGTCCCCATTAAAATTCGCTGGGCTTATTTCAAAGAAATAGAACCAGAAAAATACCTTAATATTTGTATGGAACAACAAAAGACACCTAACAGCCAAAGGATTTAAGAGAATAAAGAATGAATTCTGAAGAAATTACACTCCCAATCTTTGAACTAATACTACAAAGCAATAGTGATTCGAATAGCATGGTACTGGAATATTAAAGAGGCAAAAGTTAGTGAAATAGAACTGAATCACCAGAAACTGACTCAAATGGAGTCATCATCTATGACAAAGGGAACAAAAGCATACAAAGGAGAAAGGCAATTCTCTTCAATAAATTGTGTTGGAAACTGGATAGCCACGTTCAAAAGAACGAAGCTAGACAACTCTCTAACAACATTCACAAAAATTAACTCAAAATGGATCAGAGATGTGGACTTAAGACCAGAAACTATAATATTCTTGGACTACAACATCAGAGACATCCAGGAAATCAACCTTAGATTGGTCTTTGGGAACTCAACTCCAACATCAAGAAGAAAAGCAGTAAGAAACAGGTAGTTCATCAAAGGAAAAATCTTCACAATGAAAAAATAAATCAATAAAAGAAAAAGGCAGCCTACAAACAGGGAGAAAATAGTTCTGCTCCATATTTATGACAAGGGCTTAATCTATAAAATGTACAAAGAACTTGGAAAACTCAACAACATAAAACCAGATACTCCAATCAAAATACTGTTAAGAGAAATTGGAGAGACATTTTTCTGAAGAGGATCTATGGATTGTCAAAAATCACTTGAAAAGATCTTCCTACTCACTGGTTATGAAGGAAATTCAAATCAAAATAAGAATGGGATATCATCTTACGCATGAGAGACTGGCTATTATTCAAAAGTCTTGAAACAATAAATGTGTCAAGAGTGTAGAGAAAAAGGAACACTTTTACAAAGTTCATGGGAGTGTAATTTGATATAAATCCTGTGGAAAACAGTACTGAGTTTCCTCAAAAAGTTAATTATTGACATCCCATGTGATCCCATCATCCCATTTCTGGGTATTTACCCAAAAGTTACAAAAACACTAGCTTTCCAATATTTACGCATCACCATGTTTATTGAAGCCCTATTCACAAAGCTAAAACTGGAAACTACCTATGAGCCCAATGTCAGATAAATGAAGATTTGGTAAATGTGTACAATGGAATACCACACAGCTCTTAGAAAAGAATAACATCTTTCATTTAAATCAACAATAACAGATATAGAAGGGATTGTAATGAAATAAGTCAAAAGAAGAAAGATACCAGATACCAGATGAACTCATTCATAGGTGGATATGAACAGATAAACCAGTGGAATAGGTGAAACAGAACCAGCCCTAGGACACTTTAAATAGAACTGAGGTTACCAATAAAGAATGAGAATGGGGAATGGGAGAACAAGTGGAGGCAGAGCCCAAGGGACAATGATGAAGAAGACTTGGTCATTTCATGCAGCAGGTTTCATTAACATTCAACTAATAGGAAAACTGCACATATGGGAAACTGACACGTACACTTTTTTTTTTAATTTGTGGAAACTAAGTTACTGCAATAAAATACTAAAAAAAATTTTTGAAAAGTGTGAGCCAATAGTATGTAAAAGGTAATATGATTGTATAATAAATAAGCCCTTTATTTTAAATTTAGAAAATCAGATAAAAGGAGAGTAAAGCACGTATTACTTTGTTTCACTAGGAAAGAGTTTATAGGTGGTTTGTGGTTACATTACATGAAATACAATTAAGAAACAAGAATCTTTGAAAATAAATTTTGTTTATTTATCTGAAGTTCCATTTCCTTTTTTGTGTCAATTTTATTTGGCCTAAGTATGTAATTAAGCTTGTCTAAATTTTTTATATTTTGTAATATTATTCTATTATAGGAACTACTGTGATAGTAATTTGTCTAATTTCTCTCAAAGAGTCTACATAATCTTGCTGCCTTCATGTCATCTGCTCTTTATATCTCTATTTATCTCTGCAGTAAGTTTGTACTTATTGTCTTGTATTTACATTTTCTAAAATTCTTTCATTATTTAAATTATTATTTTCACAAAATTCAGTTATCTGTTATCTTCTAATAATATGTTTCTTTTTTAAAAAATAAATAAAAGGTGAAACCAGGAATGCAGGCAAGTAGGCAGGCAGGGAAAGAGAGGGGAAGAAAAAGAAACATTTATTTATTGTATTTAGTTGCTCCTCTTGGTTGTTCCCTTGGCACTGAGTCTCGAACCTGGGTACCTGGGATGTATGTGAACTACATCTGGTGTCCTTATTTGCCAAAACCCAACCCCCCACCCCAGGGTGTTCCAATATATACTGTATCTTAAGAGATTTTCATTTAAATGCTGTTCAACATAAAAAAAAAAGACTCAATAAAATGTCTTCTGTTTTTCTGGAAAATCTTTATCAGAAGTATCTTCTGCATTCCAGTTACATGATAGTTGCTGTATCTGCTATGTTAAAATGTATCATTATTAATAAACTGATTTTGAAGCACTTTTGGAATTACAGTAAAATCGATCTGAGATTTGGAAGTTACCATATACTGCCATTTCCAGACTAGTGACAGCCTTCCCATCCAGAATATCACATTTGTTAAAATCCAGGAATCCTATATTGTACATTGATATTTGTTATTACATGAAATTCATAGTTTTCATTAGGGTTGACTCTGGGTACATTGTATGAGTTTTGACATGTACTACAATTACAGTGACAGTAAGAGTTTCACTGCTCCTTGTCATGTGCTGATCCTTTTGACATCTCCATTGTTATGTCTTTTCCAAAATGTCATACAGCTGAAAACATAGAGCTGTCTTTTCAAATTGACTACTTTCACTTAGGAATCCATACTAAAGGTTTCTGCATGTATTTTCAACATTTGGTAACTCATATCTTTTTTTTGATAGTCTGCTATTATCTAAAAGTACAGAGTTTATTTTCCATTCACCTATATTGTAACTGCTTCCTTTATGCGCAACTAGAAAACAAGTTGCTATAAATATCCATGTGTCACCAGAATGCTCTTGCTTTTGAAGTTGTCTTTACACTATATTTGTCTTTAAAACTGATTTTAAAACAGATTCAACTATAGTGATTGTTTTATTGTGCAAATTCTTTCTAGCTATTATGTAAGTGTAAAAATTCAAAGAGAATATTTCAGTTTTAGATTTCATTTTCTCTACTTCCACAGAATATGAGTGGATAAGGGGTATGACAATTATTTGCATAATTTTCTATAGAATAACAATGATATTTTCCTGTATATTCACTCGTTATTGTCGGTTGGTTTTATTTGTCTTCATTAAGATGGTTTTATTCAGCAGATAATCATATATACCACCCTACTCCACATAATTAACTAAGCTTCTATTTTATTTTACATGTATGTATGTGTATATATATATACATACATGGGAATATCTATTTGTTCTTATTCATTTCAATCAAGAGATTTTTGGAATATGAAATCCATGAGATAATTCTTGACTTTGTCATTCACATAAAGACCTTATTTTTTATAAAGTGGCTTTACTATAAGTCTCTCAAATCAATTGACATCAAACTTTTCTGAGGGTGTTCTTCATCTCTGTATTTCTCAGTGTGTAGATTAGGGGGTTAAACATAGGAGCAATGATGGTGTAGAATAGTGCAAACACTTTATTCTCAGGAAAAGCAGTAGGAGGTTGCAGGTAGCCAAAGATTGCAGGCCCCCAAAAATAAGATGACCACGGTGATATGAGACCCACAGATAGAGAGAGCTTTCTGTCTTCCCTCGGCTGAGTGATTTCTTAAAGTGAATAATATAATAGAGTAGGACACAAATAAAACAACAAAAGTTACTAAGGCAACCATATCAGAACTGGCGACCACAGGACTCCAGAGATGTAGGTGTCAGCACAGACAACTTTTCGCACAGGCAAAATATCACAGAAATGGTGATCAATTTCATTAGAACCACAATAGGGCAAAACCATTGTCATAGAAAACAGAGGAAAAGAATGGATAGCCCCACCAACCCAAGCAGCTAAGATTAGGAGACTGCATCTTGTCCTGTTCATGATAAGTGTGTAGTGGAGAGGCAGGCAGCTGGCAGCATAATGATCGAAAGTCATGGTAGAATGAAGATCTCAGTACCTCCAAAGAAGTGCACTGTTAAGACTTGTAGCATGCAATTTTCATAGGAAATGTTTTTTCTTTCCACTAGCGGGTCAGCAATTAACTTGGGTGTGACAGTAGAGGTATAGCAGATGTCCATGGAGGATAAATGGACAAGGAAATAGTACATTGGTTGGTTAAAAAGAGGACTGCATCAAACAGAGATAAGGATCACTAGGTTGCTGACTAGCAGGGCGATATAGCAGAGCAAAAAGAGCACAAAGCAAAATGCTTCTATGTTCTGGTCATAAGTCCTAGAAGAATGAACTCTGAGATGTTTCTCTGGCTTTCCATATGAGTTTGGTATACATTACATACCAATGTGTTATATATATCTGAAAGAAATAAAACATCAATTTGGTGAAAATGATACAATGAACAATAAGATGTTACATTTGCCAAAAGATCAAATTATATGAATGTACTATTTTTTTAATATTCTTTCTATCTTTTTAAATTGTTTCTCATTTTAGAAATCAATAACATTTCTGACTCCATAACTACTCCATTTTCTGATAATTTTCAGTATTTAAATGTATTTGACATTTAAAGAATGTTTTCTGAAATTAAGTATATTACTTCAATAACAAGATTTTTTGAAATTATCATCTCAGTGGAAGAATCTACTTTTGGTATTTTTAAATTTGTGTGCCCAATGCATAAACTTTTTATTTTCTACTTTTCTGTCTAAATTCCCTTAATGTTTCCAAAGTGAATTCTCAGTAAATGCAGCTGTAATTTCCCAACTGACAGTAGATATTAATTTATGTAGCTCATGTTCCATTTTACTATGAAATCAGATGTTACCAGCCCATCATACTATACAAATGCAATTTTGCTACTTTAAAAATCAGACAACTGCAAACTACAATCAAAAGAATGTCAACTAATGCCTGAAACTCTGTAAAATAATTTAAAAATTAATTCATTTCTCCAGTTTGTATTTCATGTTTTAAAGACATATGGACAAATTTCATTTTTTAAATTGAAATCACAATTGATAAAAATGACTCTCAGGCATCTATAGAAAAAGTGGTTAGACCAATGACAAAGGAAAAAATCACAAACTAAAGGAATGTTAAAATGACCAGTATGATCTTGAGCTAATCATCGATACAATTAAGATTTTATTCTATAACTCAAAAATAATACAGAAGGAAATATAAAATACCCCAAAGATATACATGGTTCTGAAGGAGCTAAAATAGAACACCCTAATTTTCATAGAATTGGTCTCTTGCAAATTCCCCAATCTGACATAAAGAAGTCAAGGACAGAAGCAGCCAAGCCCACAGGCAAAGGAGTGTTTCTAATATTTTAACCTTTCCTTTAATAAAAGAAGGCATCTGCCATCTCCTAGACCTCCACCCTTCTAATCCAGTCTTTTGACCTTATTCTATGAAAGTGTGTATTTTGGGAAGATCTGAATCCATAAGATAGTTTATCTGTAATAGTCTTCTAAATCTAAGAAACCAATCTCCTAGATACTGGGGCTCCCTTCCTTTTACTCTAACATCCCAGTTCCTTTTCCATGCCTCAGCTCAGTATATATATATATATAAATATCATGAGTCTTCCCCAGCTCCCTTAGAATTTACCACCAAGTAAATTCTCCATATGTATGTTATTGTATTTATATTTTTCTATTGCTAATCAAACCCAATGTTAATTAGTTCATTTCTCGAGTCTGTGAAGAACCATGGAGAAATAGGGGAACTTCTCCTTTGAGCCCCACAGTTCATAACACAGTCATTTTCTTTTTAAGCTCTTTTCCCTTAAAGTGATGAGAACCATAGAATTTGTGATGCACGCACACATACACACACTAAAATCAAATAGAAAAATAAAAAACATGTAACATTAATTTAATAATGCTGACCAGGTGTATTTTAATTTGAGCTATCTTTTAGTGAAAACATGTCAATAATTTTGATGAAAGTTCCTTCAGGAAAAGTTTAACCACAGTAATAAGCTTGTTTTCTTTTTTCGCTATAAAAATGTAGTTAAACACTTACCTAACATCTTTGGAAGAAGAAATAAAAATTCCAAGTGACCTTTTGATCTATTACTATAAGAATAGAAGTTCTTATATTTAAATTAACATTCCAATTATATATTCAAATTTTCTCAAAATCCCACAGAATGTAGCAATGGTAATGATCTTAACTGACAAAGATGAAGCTACTTAGTATCACAAATGTTTTGAAGTATAGGACAGTCTTCATTTCAGAGATATTTAAGCATAAGCAGGTTATCTTTTAATAGAAATGTGGAGGAATGTATATAAGCACTGCCAATGTGAAAATACTTTATTACTAATAGAAAAGAATGTTTCTTGTGTATAATATAAAACATTAAAACTAAAGTACACTAAAATTTTTATATAGCAATCACATTATCACATGCTATAAAATAAGTTATAATTTTTAGAATAACATTGTATAAAATATGTGGCATAAATTAGCCAAGCACAGTATTTGTGGGACCCTTTACTAACTAAGAGGAAATAGAAACTTACTCCTGATCAAACATGTGTAGCTGGTTGTCTAGTTAATGTTTAAATGTATCTGAAAGAATTTCTCCCTTGATCCTCATTGGTCAAATCCTCTGAAGTATCAAAATCTTGAATAAAGTACAGAGGATTACTAACCAGTAAGTCAAACACATCCGCATTACTTCTATGAAAATAGTTTGGAAATATCAGCATGTCTTACCGTTCAGCAAGTGAGGAAGGAGTGAAATCCAAGCTTCAGTGACAATGCAGAAATTAATAGGCTTTTGAAATTAGTAAACCATTATATACCCAAAGGGATTTGTACAAGCATCCTGGCAAACTTTGCTAAAAGACTGTCCATAGTACTGTCCCTGGTTCCCCTGGTGAATTACTTTTCTTATTTGCACTTTCTTGCTTCAGGCACTATTTCCTGGAGTCAAAAGTTCAGAATAACTCAGGAAACTGTTCTGTGCTCTTTCAACTTCTGAATATAGGAGGAAACTAATATAACTCGCATTTGAGTTAGGTTAGCTTTCAGGAAGTTCTGAGATTAGGCATGACAAAGAAAACCAAGATGTGTGTTTACTGTACAAATATGGACCCTTTTCAAGATCTTATGTGTCAAGTGCAAATATCTATAAAATCAATGACTTTCCAAGTCTTAAATTTGGCATAAACTTTTTTATGCTAAAGACTAGCTTTACTAGATGGTTGGTGAATGGAGACAAATAAAGGCATAATTTTTTTGAATGTGTATTCTATTTCCCATACTCTTGGCAGCAATGAAAAGTAAAACAGATACGGATAAACCGGAGGAATCAAGGTTCAAAATGTAGCAAAACATTTACTCTGTTTACCAGTGGGTTCTCCTCCTTTCCGTGAATATTCACAGGTTATTTAGAATCAGTCCCACCTTCAAACCCTGCAGTTCAGTTAGTCTCTCTTTATATACCAAATACAAATGTGTACAGTTTTCTTTTGTATTTTCAGTGTCAGGAAATTATATTTTATAGTACCTAATCTGATTTCTATCACACTGTTTATCAAAATAATAATTAATATCATTGGTTAATGCTTACTTTTTAAAATTACTTACACTCATAATAACTCATGCTTGAACATATTTGTAACTCAAAATGGGGTAAGAAAACTGAAGATTCTAGATATTAATTATCTCCAATAACGTCTAAGTACCAAAACAAGAAAAGAAGTATTTCTAAATTTAGTGCTTGCTTCTCAGATTGGAATTTAAAGTATATGAACACTTCAGGGTATAGGGTCTGAAACCCCGTGTTGTTGGTTTGCCAAATCAACGTGATGTCTAATGTTGTCTAGATTTATTCAAGCTATCAAACTTGAATATCTGGTTTTATTTCATTTCCCCCTAACATACACACTAGAGCAACCCTAAGAAAAATATTCAGATATGCTATTTAAAACTCAAATTCTGATTTCACCCTTAGTTATATAATTAGTTCTAGTGTAAAAATTTTTGTTTGATGAATTGCGTATTTCTCTTTATTTGGACCTTTGTACAGTATTTTAGTTATTTTTCTAATCCAAGGTCAAAAAGATCTTATATCTTATTCCAAATTTTCTAAGCATCATGTATCTATTTATACATATATACAGGAACACAGGGCACACCCTGTGCTTCAAGAAACAGAAGTCCATAGTCACCACACTAGAGAGAATGTCACCAACATTTCCATCTCCCTCTGCTAATAGCCAAGTCTAAGGAAGACACTCCACTCATTGTTTCATGATAAATTTAGCTGTCAGTCCACCTTTCTTGTGATGGATCCAATTCAGATTTTGGTTCATGATGCAGTAAAAAATTAGAGATTCATATAAAATAAGACTAACATGAGCACTACACAGTCGTCTCTCAGATGCTGAAAGTAATATCAGAATAGCCTAGAAATGTGTAAATCAGCCATCCCAAAATGCCCCCAAATTAGATACAGGATTGAAGGAAAGAATGAGGTATTACAAGAGTGTGAAAGGAGCTTTGATGTACATACAGCTATGTCACACGTCCCTACTTTGGGCCTCCAACTTTTCCTGTAGTCTTCATCCACGAATTATAAATTTCTTCAAGTTTGATGATTTTGATAACACAGGAATATTAAAAAAGAGCTTGAGTAGTAAGCTGGTGACTAGCAGGTTAAGTAACACACTTTAGTAATGGAACTAAAATGTGCTTTAAATTTTCAATAGAATGATATAGAAATGGATAGAATTTTCTTGATTATGCATTGAAAATCATAAATACATGAAAAATGTTCTAAATATAAGCACTATAGAGCAAAACATTTGGCAAAGATCATTATACATTTATTTGGCCGATAACTTTACAGATATCCAGCAATTTGCTAACAGTTAGAAAATAAATAAAGAAGAAACATAAAATATAAAATGTCTTAACAAATAGCAAAACTTACCAAATTATGCATCCACTTAATATATAACGGCTATATTCAGCTAATAAAGTCTTTAGCCACTTGAAGAAAGCAAGTAATAATAGATTCCATGATTTTGTACCAAAGCATTCTTTCTATTTAACAGTTTTTCCTGTGAACTCTTTACAAAACCCCACTGTCCTCACACCATACACACACAAAGCCCCGTATTCATGTATGACCATTTTTCTTTTTCAGAAAATCGCAATACTCTATGAAAATATTGTCATTATAGCAAATCAAATTAACAATAGACAACTGAATATTTAGTGCTAATTTTCTTTAGATGGAACAGAATGTTCTCCCTTGGCATGCTGTAGACATTAAGGCTCCTGAACTAAAAACATTGGCAGCTGCATGAAAGATATCACAGTAGTTCCTGGTAGAAAGAGAAACAGTATTGTGTGGATGGTTTTCCTTGGGTCTGTCCCTGGTGGTGGTCAGGTATAACATTCTTAGAGGTACTGTGTGGATACAGTTCAGTTATGTTTTCAAGTAAAGGTCAGAGCTTGGGTAGAAACTGGTCTCTGTGCAGTGGGAATTACACAGAGTTGAGATAGACCATGTGACTTAGAAGAAGTGAGGATAACAGCTCATTTGATTGGCAGTGTCTCCTTGAAAAGCAAAATACATGAAAAGTTTTATAGGGGAGGAGTGATTAATAGGGGGAGGAGTGATTCATATTCAGAGCAGGAAGTTTTTTAGGACAGTGAAAACATTCTGTATCATTTGTAAATGGTGGATACCTGGCTATATAAATGTGTGCGCTTCCATGGAATGTACACCACCAGTTGTGACCAGTAATATAACGATAGACTTTGGTGATTGCGAAGTGCCTATGTGGGTTTATTATTTGTAACACATGGAACACTCGTGTTGGAGAGTGATAAAGGGAGAGGCTATGTTTTTGTGAAGCAGAGTACATATGCAAAATCTCTTCTAATTCCTTTCTGTTTGGGGTGAACCTAAATTTCTTAGCAAAAGTGAAGTCTTTAAAAAACAGAGATTGTATTAAGGTTCTGCTGCTTTACTTTTTTCCTTGATAATCACATGGAGATACATGTTAGACGTTTGGATGTTTAGACATCACTTGCTTTGTTATCAATGCATCATTGTAACTGGCATAAAGGAATGATGCAGATATGTAAGAATAGTATCACAGTCCAATCAAGAGGAAGCACTATGACTTCATTCTTGACATTTTTTCAAGTTTTCAGAAAATTTGCATTCATTGCTTATTTTATCAGCCCATTCTAAAGAGAAAGATGTATACTTCTCTGTCATAAATAATGAAATACACATTGTCTCATGAAAAAAATTGGTTATTTTTAATGCATTCCCTATCTTTCGATAGAGAAATGCTGTTTTAGCGCTGTTTTTTTAAATATGAAACTAAATGTGACAAATCTGTTTTTATTAATAACTCCTGAGATGCAATTCCTCCCTGCTGAATCAAGTCTATTTAATTTATTTCATCATTTCTGCCCTTAATATTTTTATAATGCTTCAAAAATTGTCTCTTTTCAGTGTATTTGCATATTATAAAAGCCTTCAAATAATTTAGCTATCATCCTTGTCATGTCTCAGTTTTCCTTTCTTTCTTTATTATTGTATTTGGTTTGTAACTTAAAAAGTTTTTCCCTGCTATATCGTCTTAAAGATTTTAATTAATTCCTTTAAGCTTACACAAAAGTCCTCTCATAAAAGTTTCTCCTGATTTCCATAGGAAATCTTTTTTTCATACATCTCTCCTCTATTATGGTTCTATGATGATTTACCATACTTGTGATACCATTATATGCTTTTTTTATTAATGAACATTTTTAGAGTTGTATAGATTCACAGACAAATTGAACAGAAAGCAAAAGAGTTCCCATGTAGCAATTGTCCTCACACAGCAACAACCTCCTCCTCCAGAGTGGCAGCTGTTACAATGCAATAGGTATATATGGACACATCATTTTAATCAAAAATTTATAATTTGCATTAGGATTAATTGTTGAACTTTCAGTTTATTGATTTTAGACATAAAACATTCTCCAAGTTATAATATGCACACCAGTTTAGCTGCCCTAAAAGTTCTCTGTACTCCATCAACTCTCCCTTTTTCTCCACCTTAACCATGGTGTCCACTCCTTCTTTCTGCTCCATTCAATGCCTTTTCAAAGTATCATGTCATTGAAATCATACTAAAGTTAGATCGTCTCACATAGGCTTCTTTGATTTTTTAACATGCACTCTCATTTCCTGTATGTCTCTTATGACATTTATTTCAATGTAAAACAGTATTTCATTGTTTGGAATTATCACAGTGTTTCCACCTTCTGAAGGACAAATAATTTGCTCACATGGCTCAACATTTAACACTAAAAATGCTAGAGATATTTCTTTGCATCCAAAATGTATTTGCTTTCCACTATGCTGCATTTATCTTTTGTTAGTATTTTCCCCTTCATTGTAGCAGGAAAAGTATTTGGTATGGTTCCAATGATAAGCCATTTACCTATCAACTATAATAAGTAGAAATAGAAAAACATATTTTCTTAATTAGTTATTTAAATTGCATGGGAAATATTGTTAAATTGTGGCCAGTTGATTGAATACCAGAAATTCCAATTTCAGTTATCTGAATTACATATTCTCACTGTCATCACTACTAATTATTATCACCTTTTTAGAATAAGGAGTAAAGAGCCATGAAACCACATTAGGACAAATTTTATTCTAAATATATCTTGGTTGTGTAACTGAATGACTTTAAAGGATATATATATATTCTATCTAAAACTTCAATTTATTGTTTAAGTTTTAGATTTCAACTCTTCACTACCACAAATTGTATGTTACTTTGTAATCTGACCTCTCAATGCAATTTTTTGATAACATTATCCTTCAATAATGTTAATCTATCAACATAGCATTGGTTTAATTGCTTTGTCCCCATGGAGTTTTATGCTGGTAGATATAAACACATGTATATGTGTGCACATAATATATGTATATATATATATATATATAGTTTTCATAATGCTCAACATTGTTGCTTCAAATTAATTTTATTATGTAAAATAAGAACATTTTCAGTTGTTATTTTAAACGTAAAGTTCTACTCTCATTATTTCCATTATTATGTTGAAATAAAAAATCTATAATGTAGTTCCTGGGTGTTTCAATCACATCTACCTCTTTTCTACTTGATTATCTAATAAACTCTTTCATATTAATTGTATGCTTCCATTGAAAAGAATGTTTGACACTAAACTTTTCTGAGGGTGTTTTCATCTCTTTATTTCTCAGTATGTAAATTAAAGGTTAAATATAGGAGCAATGATGGTGTAAAATAGTGCAAATATTTTGTCCTCACGAAAAGCAGCAGGAGGTCGCAAATAGACAAAAATTGCATCCAAAAAATAAAATGACACAGTGATATGAGACCAACATGTAGAAAAAACTTTGCGTCTTCCCTCCGCTGAGCGATTTCTTAAAGTGAAGAGGACAATGCCATAAGAAAGAAATAAGACAACAAAAGTAACTAAGGCAACCGTACCTGAAATGCAATCACCAGAATCCCAGTGATGTAGTTATCAACAAAGGCAACTTTTAGAAAAAGCTAAATATCATAGAAATAGTGATCAATTTCATTAGAACCACAAAAGGGTAAACTGATTGCCACAGAAAAGAGAGGAAAAGAACGGCTATTAAGCAGTTAAGATTAGGAGATTGCATCTTGTCCTGTTCATGATAAGCATGTAGTGGAGAGGCTTGCAGATGGCAAATGGCGATCGAAAGCCATGGCAGTACCTCCAAAGAAGTGCATGGTTAAAACTTGTAGCATGCAATTTTCATAGGTAATAGTCTTTCTTTCCATTAGCTGGTCAGCAATTAACTTGGGTGTGACAGTAGAGGTATAGCAGATGTCCGTGGAGGATAAGTGGACGAGGAAATAGTACATTGGTTGGTTAAAAAGAGGACTGCATCGAACAGAGATAAGGATCACCAGGTTACTGATCAGCAGGGCAACGTAGCAGACTAAGAAGAGCACAAAGCAAAATGCTTCTATGTTCTGGTCATAAGAAAGTCCTAGAAGGATGAATTCTGAGATGCTTTTCCGGTTTTGCATTTTAATATGGGGTGTATGTTATATATAAAGGTGTCGTGTATCTGAAAGCCATAAAACATAATTTGGTGAAAAATTGGTAGTATGAACTCAACATACAATATTTATCAAAATGTATTGACAAAATAGAATATATTAAACTTGATCTATTATACCATTTTGCTCATTCATTATACTTTTTTTTCTTGTAAATCTATTGTGGAATGATTTTATTATGGCACTGAGAATCATATTTTGTTCAGTATTACAGATCATAATTCAAAATATTTAAATATTCTTTTTAAAAAACATTTTATTATTATTAATTAAATTATATATAGGTTAACTGAAAAAAGAAAAGATTTTTTGCATAGGCTTCAGTTTTTGACCTTATACATAAGGACAACAGTCCTTCTTTTAATATCAAATCCAGTTCTATGAATTGACTGGAAATGAATCCTGAAGAAACAACAATGTGCTTAGATACCTCATCTGCAACTGGTGAACTGTTATTTGTCTACGGCATACCCTACTTTGCTACATGATCAAACATTGTCAGTGGGTCTCATTAAAACAAATAAAATGATGTTATATTAAAAAGTAAAGAATGGTCAAAACATTACAATAAGTAAAAAATCAATAACAAAATTATAAAAAAATCATCACTTTCATTTTTCGTGTTTTAATTTCATGTTAAACACAGTGAGTGTATTTGAAAAACTAAAAATGCCTCCTTGAAAGATTATTTAGAAACCAGTAACTCTATTGATGACAAATTCAGTATCTATTGGCATAGTATTTTAGGTATTTAGAGGAAAACAGATGACAGCTGCAACTTTAAAAAAAATGATTCACACCATAGGACATAAATTCTATTGTATATTAGATTCCCAAACTCCAAATTCATAAAAGAGTTCCTTGATTGGAGCTATTTTATTCTCAGTATGACTAGAAGACTTCAGATCATTCTTTACATAAAAATACAGAATACTGACACCCAAGATTCAACAGTTATGAGTAACTAAAGAGTATGAAATAATTTAGAAAGGCTGAGATCATTCACCTGGCTTCTAATTATATCAACTGACATTCTTTGTTCATAATGTGGAAAAAAGGCAAATTTTTCAGATACCTTACTTTACATAAAGCACAATGATTTACAAAGAATAATTATATTATAGAATGTGAACAGTATAAAGTTGAAAATCAATTTACTCATCCAAATGTCTAATTAACCATCCATAGAAGAGAATTGGACATAGAAAGTCCAAATAATTTCTCAAGATTTAAAGGCAATACACATAGATATTAAAAGACAGAAAGCCTGATCCTACTTCACGATGTGGCTACGTTTCCTGTTTGAGGGCTGAAAGCAACAGTGAAAGTGTGACACAAAGGACATCCATGAAAAAGACTATTATCAAACCTCACCTGATGAGAAAAGAATTAGCGTTAATGGGTCACCAGAACTCAAGCTCTCCCTTCTAAAAGTGTATATATGTCAGGAAATATGTACTATTTCACATGAACATATACACTACAATTCTCTTTAAAATGTGTGATGTAATTTGTCCTCAGTGTTATAAAATAGACACTCCTCAAGATAGGATTCAAGACTGTTTTCTGAATCATTAGTATTTAATCTACAATTGGCCTTAAAATCTTACAAGAGAGTAAGGTAGACAATTGGTGTTCTCACAGAATAAAAAAGAAAAGGGAAACATGATTTGAGAATTCCTGTCATTAAACAACAGTGATATGAAGGAAGTATGTAAAATGTTAAGTCACAATTAAAGAATATTGGGCAACCATTGAATAAATGGTTAGGGCAGTGACAGGAAAAGGTAGAGATGTTGAAAAGAGTTTAATAAACTATGTGATCTGTAAGTGAATTTTTAAAACTCTTTTCCTTTTCCTCGTCTTTATAATTATGACATAATGACAATTCAGAAACATAGTCATGAATACTAAAGGCAATATAAAATAACTGAGTGACATTATGTGGTTCCCAGCAGTTAGTTTCATTTTATGGTCTTTCATCTTTGCTACAGAGATTGTCAAGCACACATCTAGAAGAAACTCCAATGGAAAAAATGAAGGCTATTCAAAACATGGGTTTAGTAACTGTGATCAGGTAAAATGCCTATTTCAAAAATGTTTGGAGAACCTGTTAACTCGTTGACAGATTGGTTATCTTAGGACATTTCTTAACACAATAACTATATTGCCTTTTTAATATTACAAAATTCTAATCATATAATCACTGCATTTCTTTGATATTATGGAATATCAGTTATGCATTTGTTTGGGTTATGCTGTTCACTTATGAATAGCTTTAACATTTAAATAAATGCTTTCACCACATTTTCAAATGTTCCCTCAGTGGATCAGAATGTAGCATATGTAAAACTTACCTTAGTGACTCAGGATAATTGGTCTATTTATCAATATGTCTTTAACTTTCTGTGAGTTTGCAGTGGAAGTAGTTTACAAATATTCATAAAAACTCTCAGTGATGCAAAAAAAATGTACCTTTATCCTTCAGAAAAGCAGGCAAAGATTTTTTACTGCAAATTTAACATCTTAATACTAACCCAGGCTGAAAATTACACGTGTATTTTTTTGTTTTATTTTATTTTATTTTAATTCCAGCAAAACTATCATGAGCATTTAGATCTTGAGACTCATCTATTTTATGCCTATGTCTGATGCAATTAGATTTGGAAGAGAAGCATATAAACTTAAGTGACAATGCAAAAATTAACAGATCTTTGAAAGTTCTAAGGATTTATACCCCCAAAGATATTTCTAAAATAAAACTTGGCTGAATGTTGCCTAATTCCTGTTCATGATAATGTTCTTGGTTACCATGGGTATAGTTTCACATCCTGGTGTTGAAAAATTCTAGTCAGAAAGAGCAGTTCAGGAAACTGTGCTGTACTCTTCCAATCTTTTGAAGATTGGAGGGAAACATAGAACATAGACAGTCCAAGAAAATCACAAGAAGACACAGGTGGCAAGGGCATGTGCCTTATTGTATTCATAACAGGGCCACCTGTAGGGAAAGGGCCTCTTTTACAGGGGGTCCCAAAGAGGGAGGGTAGTGAGCTGGCAGGGACAGCCATGTGGACAAGAACAAAGCACAGTCAAGTAGGCAAGGACAGTGACATTCCAGGGCAAGATATCACTGGTGCAGTCAGTGCAGGCGGAGGCAGTTATCCATCATCCCAGAAAGTCCATCTGTTATATTCAAGTCTGTGCTCAAAGCTGGCCACCCGCTGAAACCACTCTCATGGGTGGGGCCTAGGTCATGCTCTGCTACCCTGCAGTGTGTAATTATATAGGCTGACTTTCAGGAAAATCTGAGCGAGAAAGAACAAACAGAACCAAACATGGACATTTACAATCTAAATATGAACATTAACAAGCTCTTATTTTTTTCATTGGTACATAGTATTTCAGTATACACACACACACACACACACACACACACACACACATACTGCATGTTTATCCACTCATCTGTTCATCTGTTGATGGTTATTTAGCTTTATTCTGGCTCTTGGTATTTATAAGTAATGCTGCAATGAACATGGGTGCATATATGTCTGCAAGTAAGTGTTGTGTTTTAGGGTAAATAACCCGTAGACAAATAACTGTGTCATATGGGATTTCCATTATCGATTTTTTGAGGAGTCTTCATAATGTTTTCCATAATAGTAACATATTACATCCCACCAACAGTGTATAAAAGTTCCCTTTTCTCCACATTCTCTCCAGTACTTCTTGTTTCTATTCTTTTGAATAATAGCCACTCTCCCTGGAGTAAGGTGATACCTTATTGCTGTTTTGATTTGCATTCCCTCAAGGATAAGAGAGATAGAACATCTTTTCATGTTCCTTTTGCTATTTGCCTCTCTTCTTTAGAGAAGTGTTTATTAAGATCATCTGTGCATTTTTTAATTGAATTGCTAGGATTCTTTGTTGAGTTTAAAGAGTTTTTATACATATTGAATATTAACTCCTTGTCAAATGTATGTTGGGCAAATATCTTCTCCCATTCCTTAAATGTCTTTCTGTTTTGATGAGAGGTTTTTTCACTGTTCAGAAGTTTTGTAGTTTAATGTAATGCATTTGTTTTTGTTTTTCATTATCCTTATTTAGAGTTGTTATCAAAGGCAACTCTAAGGTCAATGTCCTGTAGTGCTTCTATTTTCTTCTACAATATTTTATAATTCCCAGACTTTTATCTACATCTTTGATCCACTTTGAATTAATTTTTGTGCATATTTTTAAATAGTGAACTTTTTTCAATATTTTGCATGTGTCTTTACAGTTTTACCAACACCATTTAGTGAAGAAACTTTACTTGCTCTATTGTAACTTATGTTGAAGATTAATTGTCCATACGCATGTGAGTTTATTTCTTACATCTTAATTATTTTCCTTTAATCTGCAAGTCTCTTTTATTCCAGTACATTGCTGACTTTATTATTGCTTTTAAAGAGAACTTAAAGACATGGAGTGTGATGCCTCCATATTTGTTTTATTTCCTCAAGATCATATTTGCTATCCAGGTCACTTATAGTTCCAAATAAATTTTGCAATTTTTTTGTTCTACTTGTGTGAAGGATGCCTTTGGGACTTTAGTGGGAATTGCATTTCATTGAACTAAAATAAGAGAATACAAGTTTCTCACAGTTGTTCAGGTTTGTCAGGACTGTTCTATTAAGAACCAAAGACAGTGAAGGAAATTCTCAGCCAAAGGGGAAGCTCCTATTTTTATGAACTTTAGCCCTTCCCTTACTCAAAGAATATGTGCCATTCCCTGGGCCTTCACTCTTCTCCTAATCAAGAAATTAAATTTGTCCCTGTTCTCTAGAAGAATGCAGAAAGGGGAGTTATTTATCTATAATTTTAGAGCAAGATTGAGTAATTCCTCCTTGTCATGTGGATAACCCCAACCCCTTTTTTCTCCCCTGAGATATCCATGCCTAAGTTCAAGATATGTAAGTGTATGTGCTCCAGCAACCTCAGAATTTACCACCATGTAAATTCTTCATATATATGTTATTTTTAAATGTAAACTTTACTCTTACTAATCATGCCTAATGTTAATCTGTTCATTCATCCAGGTTGTGAAGAACCTCAGAGAAATGGGGGAACTTTTCCTTTGACCTCCACATTATTAAATCTGTATATGTCTTCAGACAATATGGCCATTCTAACTATGTTAATTCTGTCAATCTTGAGCTTAGAACGTCTTTCCACTTCTTTGTGTCAACTATAGCTTCCAAGAATGTCTTATAGTTTTCAGTGTACAAGTCTTTCACTTCTTTAGTTAAGTGTATTCCAAGGTATTTCATACTTTTTGTTACAATTGTAAACTGAGACTGTTTCCTGATGTGGGCATAATAGCTTAAAATCTATAGGGCAGTATGCAGACATTTGAGTAGGAGAATTGACTAGCTGGCAAAAGCTAGGACTAGAAACCTGTATCTAGAAACACACTCCTTAGTTATTCCCACCAGAGACCTCTAGGCAACTTTCATGAGAATTCTAGGCAAATTTGCCATTTCTCAGCTCTGTAGGCCCAAAGAGGAGATCCTTCCCCCTTGTATAAAAGAGTCATTTTCATATGAGCTTTCTTCCTACTGTAACCCCAAGCTTCCTGCACCATGTTTGCTTACTTGTTTTCTAATAAACATGCCATGTGGTGTTAGTATAAGATGTCTTTGAATTATTTTCAAGATCAACTCGACACTCATTCAGTCTCGGTCCACCTGTATCATTTTCCTGAGTTCTCATTCCATAATTTCATTACTTGCAAATAGAAATGCAATCATTTTTTGGTATCTATTTTGCAGTCTGACAGTTTGCTGCATTTGCTTTTTATTATTACTGCTGTTTATTTGACTCTTTGCGGTTCTCTAGACTATCATGCCATCTGCAAACAGCAATAGTTTTTACTTCCTTTCAATTTTGGATATCATTTATATCATTTTCTTATCTGATTGCATTGGTCACACTTCCAACATTATATTAAATAGTAGTGATGAGTGTGGACTTACTTACCTTTTATCTGATATTAGAGGAAAAGCTTCCAGCTTTTTTCCATTGAGTATAATGATGACTTTTGGTTTATAATATAAAGCATTTTTATGTTGAGGTACATTCCATCTGTAACCATTATTTAGAGAGTTCTTAACATAAAGGGTTTTATCTTGTCAAATGCATTATTGTGATGATCATGTGGTTTTTGTACTTCATTGTGCAAATGATTGTTGATGCATTATATCAGATTTATTGACATATATGTTAAGCCATCCTTTCATACTCAGATTAAATCCTGCTTAATGATATGTGAGTTAATTATGAGTTGCTGGGATTTGGTTTGCTAGTATTTTATTGAGGATTTGTGTAAACATTCATCAAGGATACAGGCATGTAATGGTCTCCTTTGTTTTGGGTTTTTTTGGTTTGTTTTTTGATGATATGTCTGCTTGTGGTACCATGTTAGCATCATAAAATTTGTTTGGAAGTCTGTCTTTTTCTTTAACTTTTAAAACAGTTTGAGAAGTATTAGTATTAATTCTTTCAATAATGGTGGACTATGCATGTGAAATTATCTTCTCTGGGACTTTGCTTTTCTTAATTGTTCTTTCGGTTTCCTTACTTGTGATTGGTCTGTTGAGAATATCTGTTTCTTTCCGGTTTAGTCTTGGAATGTTATATGCTTCCAAGAATGTGCCCATTTCTTATAGGTTATTCAATTCGTTTATATGCTGATCTGCATAGTATTCTTTTATAATCTGTATTTCTGTTGCATCATTTGTGATTTCTCTGAATTCATTTCTGATTTTATTTCTACGTGTTTTCTCCTCTTATTTTTGAGTATGACTAGTGAAATGTTTTATTTAATTTATCCTTTCAAAAAACCAACACTTGGCTTCAGTGGTTGTTATTTTTAATACTTTTTTGATGTCTATTTTATTGATTTCTGCTGTGTTTAGTTTCCTTATTTCTACCAGATTTTGGTTTATTTTTCTCTTTTTTCTAGTTGATTAGATAATGACCTCATTTTTTATTTTTTAAAATTTCTGTTTCCTGAGGTATGAGTTGTATTGCTATAAATTTCCCTCTTGTTACTGCTTTTGCTGCATCCCACTAATCATGATAGATTATATCTTCTTTTTCACTACACTACAGGTGTTTTTCAGATTCACCTTTGATTTCCTCTTCTACCCAATAATTGCTCAACAACATGTTTTTTTCTCCACTCGTTTGCAATTTTGGCTTCCTTCAACTTTTGGTTGATTTCTAGTTTGATGTCATTGTGATCCAAAGGATGCTAAATATGATTTCAATCTTTGAAAATTTATTGAATTTCAATTTTGTCCCAACTTATGGTCTATCCTTGAGAATGAAGTCTATTGTTTTAGGGTGAAATACTCTTTCTCTCTACACACACATATGTACATGCACACATATTTGCATATGTGTGTGTATTATTTCATAGTTTGTAATCTATTGTCAAAACAATTATTTATTGATTGTCAACCTGGATCATCTTTTGCTATAGTGAAGTGTTAAAGTCTCCTACTATTATCGTGTAGCTCTCTATATATCCCATTAGATCTGTTAATAGTTGATATATTTGAGTGCTGCTTTATTGGGTACATATATATTAATGAGTATTATATCTTCTTTCTATATTAATTGTTTTATTATTATATGATGGCTATTTTTATGTTTTGCTATGTTTTTTGTACATGTCAGTTTTATCTCAGGTGAGTATAGCAATTTCAGTTTTTTAGACTCACCATTCACTTGGAATTCCTTTGTTCTCTTCACTTTAAGTCTGTCTCTGGATCTAAAGTGAATTTCTTTTAAACAACATAGAGTATTGCTTTGTTCTTAATCTGTCCAGCCACTCTGACTTTTAATTAGTAAATTCAGTCCATTTGCATTCAGAGAAATTATTGAATTTTGAACACCTGTGACTGCCATTTTGATATTTGTTTTCTGATTTTGTCTATCTAGTTATATCCTTGCTTACGTTTTGTAAGCTTCCACCTTTTTAATTTGGGTAGAAGAGCCTGTTTTAACATTTACTGCAGGGGATTTCTCCTGGCAGCAAATTTCTTCTGCTTTTGTTTGTCATAGGAAATTAATATTCCCTCATGTCTGAGAGAATTTCACAGGACACAGTATTTTTAGTTGGCAGCTTTCAGTTTTCTGAAAACATTATTCCATTTTCTCCTTGCCTGTAGGACTTGTGTTGATAGGTCTAACAGTAGCTTGGTGAGAATAACTTTAGATGTTACTTGCTTTTTTCCCATGACCACGTTTAAATATCTTTCTTTTTCTTGCAGTTTTGACACTTTCACAATGCCTTGGTACAAGCCTTTTTGCATTTAGAGAGCTAGGAGTTCTTTTGGCTTCATTTTCATGTATAAGCATTTCCTTCCCTAGATTTGAGAAGTTTCTGGTGATTATTTCCTTTAATATGTTTTCTGGTTCCCTCTTGTTCTCTTTTCTTCCTGGAATACTGATTATTATTATGCTTCCTTTCTTAATGGACTCAGATATTGTGAATGGCTTTGTTTTGTTTCCTTCTTTTTTATTTTTTGGCATTTAATATCCATCTCTTCTTTCACCTGACTTCTTTCTATATTTCTGTCTTCGGGATCACTGATCCCTTCCTCCATTTGAAACAGGGAATTGGAAAAACTTTTTATTTACTGGGTTACTCTTAGTTCACAGGCCAGCCTTGAGGCTCCAAATAGGAAAGTTCAGAACATTGCGTTATGGCCGCAGAACACTTCACTGGTCACAGATCCCTTTAGGCTATCAATCTTAACTGCACAGTCCAATTTGGCCACATATCCCAATACACCCGACACACCCGGAGGCTCTAGGATAATTGCAGACTGTACCTGGCGTCTGGCTAGTTAATTTGATTGTGAAAAAAAATGGAAACTTTAAATAATGGAAAAATGTTAAAAATGTGACTCTGTGGAAGCCATGCTTTTTCCAGTCGAAAATTATTAACTGCCTTTGTTCTCTTCACCTCTCTGTATGCCTATATAAACCCTGAGTTACATACACAGATTACCATGAGATTTGGGTTTCTTATTATCCCCACAGTCACCAGCAAGAAATCTCCTCCTAAAATTCATAACTTCTGGCATGTCTTTTTGATCTCCTTAGTTGCTTTGTAACACATTATCCAATTTGTTCTCCATAACTTAGTGTTCTTGATCTTGTTTATGGCATTCTTTATCTCTGTGTCATGTTATTTTTTTATAAACCTTCAATCTTTGCCTTTTATACTTAATAGTATTTTTCAGTTTATTGACTTGTCTTAGTAAATTCTCTTAGTTCTTTGAACTGTTTTTCTTCATTTTATATTATCTCTCTGAGTTTCTTTATAACTGCAACTTAGAATTCTTATTCCATTAAAGAGAAATAATAATTTCTATCTTCCAAATTGGTTTAAGATGGGAGGATGTCTTCCTGTGTTCTCATGTTTTCTTTAGATTTCAAGGTTAACTGGACTTTTTTTCTCCCTGTGGAGAATATAGAAAGGCACATATTCAGCCTGATAAAGATTACCTGTTAAAACCTACTATTATAAAACGTTACTATGTAATGGTGGGTACTATTTTTTCAAGGTTGGGTCAAATAGGATGTCTACTCATGAATTTTTGTTCTACATTCTAAACTAATTTCTTCTCACTATAATAGGTAAGACACACTGTATGTTGTTTCATTGAATGTTGTCATTGACTTTATTACTGTAAACATTAGTCTCAAGACAGTTTTCCCAACTGCAAAATCAATATCAACAATACAGATTGTTATTAGTATAAATGAGACTGCATGTGCAAATCATTTTCTTCAGTAGCTTTCCTGTAGCAATCATATACACATATGTCTACATATGTATATATACATGGGTAATAATATATATATACATATAATTATGAATCATACATTTTTTATTTCAGACATTATTCACACTGCATTTTCAGTTCTTTTACAGAAGCTCCTATATCTTTTCATTACATTTCTTTCTGTAATATCCTATTAGCCTTTTATCAACTATTACAATCTCTTAACTGGGTTTCCATCTCTGGCTATCACACCCTTGCAGAACTTCACTTCTCTTCATCCAACACACAGAGAACTTTATTAGAAGTCTAGCCATTATTTTCCCAACTGCAAACTCCTTTCCATACTTTTAGCTATAGTCTCAGTTTTCACCTGTGCCTCGCCATTTTCTTACTTAGCTGACACTGTGTGCAGTCTGCCACTTCATGTAAGGCTTTAGTAATCTCAGATGATGAAGAGTGAATATGGCATCGTACCTGTTTTTTCACCAAAGTTTCTTATCCAGAATTTGAGCAATATTTCATAGCTCAGAATCTTGTACACGCAAGAAAAAAAACTTTGGAAACATTTAAACTCACTATAATGTAGACATTTATATTTATTAGAATGCTAAATTTAATAAATGCAAGTTCCTTAAATACATTTTTTCAGGTATCATAATTACCACAATGTGAAATCTGTAGAGAATAAGAATGTGACAGAATTTGTTCTACTAGGATTCACAGAGAATCCAAAGATGCAGAAAATCATATTTGTAGTGTTTTTTGTCATCTACATCAACACTGTGGTCAGAAATATGCTTATTGTGGTCACCATCACTGCTAGCCCTTTATTGGGGTCCTCCCATGTACTTCTTCCTGGTCTACTCCTTTATTGATGCCTGCTATTCCTCTGTCAGTACTCCAAAATTGATCGCAGACTCACTCCATGAAAAGAAGACAATTCTATTCAATGGGTGTATGACCCAAATCTTTGGGGAACATTTCTTTGGAGGTGCTGAGGTCATCCTGCTCACTGCGATGGCCTATGACCACTATGTGGCCATCTGCAAGGCCCTGCATTATACAACCATCATGAGCCAGAGGATGTGTGGTCTCCTAGTGGGGATAGTGTGGGTGGGCGGATTTCTTCATGCAACAATACAGATTCTTTTCATCTTCCAATTATTCTTCTGTGGCCCAAATGTCAAAGATCACTATATGCGTGATCTGAATCTGTTGCTGAACCTCGCTTGCACTGATACTCACAATTCTAGGACTCTTTGTCGCTGCCAACAGTGGGTTCATCTGTGTGTTAAACTTTTTTTCTTCTGATGGTCTCCTACGTGGTCATTCTGCTCTCCATAAGGACGCAAAGCTTCCAAGCAAGGCAAAAACCATCTCTGCTGTGTCTCCCACATCACGGTGCTTGTCTTATTCTTTGTGCCTTGCATATTGGTGTACATGAGACCTGCAGCCACTTTGTCTATTGATAAAGCAGTTGCTATATTCTACACTATGATAACACCCATGTTAAATCTTGTGATCTATACCTTGAGAAATGTCCACATGAAAAATTCCACTAATAAATTGTTTAGTAGAAAAATTATTTCATATGACAAATAAATGTGTCTGAAGACTGACATGGACTCAAATGAGGAAAGGATCGAAGAAAGTTTTGGATGATCTCAACTAATAATATACTTGGGATAAATAAAGAAAATAACTACTGTGAACCTGCATTGAGTTAAGCAGGAACTTAGAGGTACAAGAACTCCAATTACTTTTATAGCTCTCAAGCAGTTAAATACTTCAATACTATAGGAAATACATTACCATCAATCATGATGTATAAAATAAACTTTAATAAAATATTTCATTACTGATTATGAACCTTTAATGTATAGTTAACAAATAATATGCCACATCTCTAACCTGCCTTGCAGACTTTTGAGGTTTTTTGTACTTAGCCATCTTTGACTGCTAACCCATTATGAAAGCATGACTCCAATCATTGTTTTTTAATGTCAGGCAACCATTTAAATTTATTAAATAAGCAGTGCTACTCCATAAAATACTTGTCTTTTTGGTGGCAATAGCTTCAGGAAGGCAGCATGTCCAGTATATGAGCAACTGAATAAATAAAAATGTAAAGAAGTATGATAAATTGAATAAATGTAGAGTTAAATAAATAGCCCCAGAGAAAAGCAATACCACTATGTGATTCAGACTCTCTATAGAATTATACATAAATCTCTTAAGGAAACCACAATGTGTTTTAATTGTTACTTCAGCTGAAGAAACAGGAAGAAATTCCATTTTGTATATATGCTACATCTTTATGCAACCTTCTGTTGATGGCTCTTAGATTGATTCCATCACTTCATTATTATAAACAATCCTGAAATAAATATAGTGATCTACAACTTTTTTGAATGTGTTTTATAATCTCTGGATAGATAACTTGAAGTGGAATTATTGGAATTATTTTTAACTTTTTGAGGACTCTTCAAACTGTTTTCCACAATGGCTGTACCAGTTCACATTCACAACAATAGTGTACGAGGGTTCACTTTTCTTCAAAATCTTGCCAATGCTAGCTGTTTCTATTATTTTGTATAGACTATTCTCACAGGTGAAATGTAACACTGAATTGCAGTTTTGATTTACATCTCCCCAAAACAAGTGATGATGAGGATTTTCTGGTTTGTTTTCATTTTGTTGGTTTTCATGTGCCTGATGCCCATCTCCATGTCTTCTTCAGAGAACTATCTACTCAGCCCATTTTTCACTTGGGTTGTCTTTGTATTTTTTTGTGTTAAGTTGTATGGGTTCTTAATATAGCTTAGATAGTAACCCCTTTTCAGGTGTATAGGTAAAAAACATCTCCCATTCAAATTGACTGTCAATCCTTCTGATAACTCTTTTGTTGGGCAGAGGCATTTTATTTTGAAGCAGTCCCACTGTGTATTTTTGGTTTTGTTTCCCTTGCCTAAAGAGTAGACACATCTATTCCTTCCTCTTGGAGACAGACATCTCTATGGATAGAGGAGTTAAATGATTGGCAGCTATGGAAATTGTATCCATACATATACAATCAAGTCCAATGGAAAAATAAAGAAAAAATAGTGTTCATAACATGGATTTAATAAGCAACCTTCAATTTCAGAAACTGAAATTTGTTTGGATCTTTAGTTGGTTTGATTATAAATGGGCTAGCTAATGGTCTTCACACTAATCATTGGTCTGATTCTTTTTTTTTGCAAGTCTAAAAGACAATCGTTTACTTTTTCCTCTGGTAATATTGAATAAAAATTATGCATAACACTTAGGTTATGCTGTCCACCTTAAATTGAAAGTTTGTATATTTTAATAGAAGTTTTTACTACATTTTTCAGTTTTCTCATAGAAAAGAGAATACACCATGTGGCAAAAGTCTACATTAGTTGACTCAGATGAATCTAGTCAATTTTCTCATGACTTTAGTTGATTTCAAATACACAAAAATCTTCTATTTGTAGATGTTTAAGCATAAACTGATAGAGCATACATTCCAATTCACATTAGTACAATGGGAAGAATGCATATTAACAGAAATTTGTTATACAAATTTCTTGTTAACTTGAAAATGTTTAATTCAACTCTGTTGTTCTTAACTGGAGTGTTGCTTTTCAAATAATGCAAAGATAAAACTAAAATATTCTGAATCATTTGATATTCATAAAATTTTCATATGCTATAAGAAAAGTTATAAGCTCAAGAACAAAATTGTTTACAACAAATATGAAGAGGATATATTTCACCGGCAGATTGTGGGGTCCTTTCCAAATGAAGGGGACAGGGCTAATTCAAGTGATCAGAATCCAGTGACTGTCATACTAGCTTTAGGTCACTCAGCACTCTGCACTCAAACACTCATTCTGCCGATTCATCTCTATTATCACAGTGAAATAAAATGCTAGAATTGAAACCAACAACTTAAATACCTTCAAATTAATTCTAAAATATTTTGAAAATCTCAGTGCTCAGGCTTATAGTGGAAACAGACATGAAAAATTCTCTAAGACTACCAGAAATTCAAGGAAAAGTGCTTAAGACCCAGAAAAGCAGCCTAGGAATTTTTCTAAATCAGTTTCAATTGCCTGTAAGTTCCAGGGTCATCAATTTAATCCTCAATCAATGTGCATCTCACAGTCCACCCACCCCCAGATTGCTAGTCCCTGTCACTTGGAGTGTTTTGACTCTGTCTCATGTTCCCTTCCCTTTCACATGCCTCCCATGCCTTGTCTCTTGTACCAGTGTTGCAATCAAATTCCCGAGAGTTTTATTGTGTTTGTTACTTTGGTCATTTCGTCTCTATAGTCACGTTAGTCAACCATCCAGTATTTTTCTCTCATAGTTTGCTTAGTATAATCATTTCAAGTTCCACCTAGGGTGTTGCAAAGTGCATGATTTCCTCCATATTAATGATGAGTATGAATGCATATTTAACATCTTAATGTTAGCTCACTAAAATAAGCAAAAATAAATTTTTAGTTATTATAAAAGTTAACACAGGTGTTGAAATACTAGTGAACACATGCTTTAGCCTATTTCTGAAGACTATTTGGTTTGGAAGAACTGAATATAATCCTAAATGATAGTGTAAGAATCATTAGATCTTTGAAGGCTCTTAGTAATTAGTGCCTCAAATTCTTTTGTAAACAGATCCTGGCCAAAGGTACTAAGTAACTGTGTATTAATGAGCTTGGTGCGCCCTGTATGTTTATTTTCCACCTTTGCCTTACTTATTCTGGCACGCTTTCCCAAGAAGCTCAAAAATTCTAATCAGAAGCATCAGTTTCTAAAACTCAGTGTTCTGTGCTCATCCAACTTTCTGAAATGTGAGGGATACTAATGTAGCCAGTAAATATATTAGGTTAGGTCTCAGAAACTCCTGTGATTGGGTAGGACAAAGAGAAGCAAGAACCAGCATGTATAGCACAAACATGGACAACTGTTAATATCCTGTGTGTAGAGCAGATAGATATATAAAAGCAATGACCTACAGTATCATAACTGTTATGACATAAGGGGTGTTCCATCATTTAAGAACTTTGCCATATTATCCACTAAACATATGGTCATCCAACGGGTTCCAACGTATAAAATATATGGCTTCTTGCTCCATCTCTGTCTTCAGTACCTGTACACTTTAACCAAGACTCTTCCCATCTCAATGTTGCATGTAATTTGTGTGTAAAGTCTCAATCACACACAAGTATTATATATCCAATGGAACTAACAGTTATTATGGAATTTTTTAAAAAATCAAGGCTTTTAATAATAGCAAAGAAATAGCCTTAATTAGTTAATGATAGTCTCAGTCACTTTCTTGGCAAAAATTTAGTCAAGATTCAGAGCATGAAAAGATAGAAAACAGGGAACTGCAAATACAATACTGGGCATCTGAATATAAGAACAGATTATTATTTTATAAAAATATCTTTTTCATAATTATTCTAAAGAAACATTTGAAGGGATGTTATTAAAATGTTAGTACACTTAAGACAGTTTGTTGTTTTTTGTTAACATATGGAAGAATGTAATGTGGTTAAACAATGACTTCTTTATTTTAACATGCATTTTGAAGTGTCACCATTGTGATGCAGTTTATCTAGGAGCAGACAGCTAATATGTTCAATACATCTCCTTTGTACTCATAGCCAAATATCCTCCAAAGCACTATCACAGCTTATCTACGAGACTGGTGATTTTAGTAACATATATATATAGATAGATATAGATATCTATATCTATCTATATATATGTATAATTAGAGGTACCTGAGGAACCACATGCTCCTGTGTTGGAGTCCTGGGCCTGGGGAGAAGCAACCAATGTGAACAATTAAATAAAAATAACATAAAGATGCTTCTCTAATAAAATTTTAAAATTTGCATAACAATCTTAAAAATAACCCTGATTCAATTGTTAAAAGTATATCTCTTGGTTTGTAATGTTTCTTGAACATTATACAACCTTCAGCTTGTCTTAACATTTAGTCAAATGCTTCTCAACTTATAATGATTGCACATCAGTTGGGAAAACACAAGAGCATAAAGAAAGAAGTGTCTTTGAAAGTTGTGTCCATAAAAGACTCTAGAAAATCTGACTTAAACAGGTAAATTTTAAGTCCACTTATCACATACCTTTAGTTCTTTCAGTTAGACTTTCTTCCAAAAATTTCTCCTTCAAATTCTTTGAAGAAAACGCTTGTGAAAATGATGTCCAAAGACACCTAAACTGGAGTTTGAATTAATAAATAGTAAAACTTTTTAAACGATCACTGGGAAGTAGAACTAAAGAAATGAGAAAGTACATACAGTGTAAAAATCCATCAAGGTCAATTTGATATGGTTTTTCTGGTTTTTAACTATCATATGTACAATATAGAACATTTATGAAATTGAAATATGTGAGCTTTTTTATTTGACATGCTTAGAATAAAATGTTTACCTGCCACATACTATGCATAACATGTTTTAGAGACTTTATAAATACTTTTAATATACCATTTCATCTTTATTATAACTGGATGACTATGATCTTATTATTGTTTCTATTTTTACAAGAAGGAAATTAGAAATCCAAGCTGTCTAATTACTAAGGTTAAATATGTATCCAAATGTTTTCTACATGATTAAGAACAATATTTTTTTCATTATACTTAAATGCCTTTTTACAAATGCGAATAAAAGCATAAAACTTAATTTGCCACACAGATTTATCTGAATATGAAGAATTTAAAAATTGAATTTTAATAAGATCAGGTGTTTATATAAAATAAAGTGATGTAAAAGATACCAATTATTTTTTTCTTATGTTTACTAATCCTAATGTTCATGTCTGTAAGATTTTACATTTCTTTGCATTGTCAAGATAATACTTCAGGATGGTGCTTACTATTTTCTATAACTATGCTTGTATCAGCAAATAGAATTGCAAAGTCCCTGATTCTCTCAAGAATCTTCCGTCCAATGCACCTCTTATAAAAGAATTACTGGGGAAAAACTTAAATTTAAAACAACAACAACAACAAAAAAAAACAGAGAGACCTGAGGGAAAAAATCCCTTAGGCATTTTACAGTAGTCAATATGTGTGCATAGTTATAATTAGAGAAATAATACCAATACCGTTACAGTGATCATATGTATAGACTTGAGGCTTGTTTCTTTTATTTATCTCCTGAGGTTTAGCACATGAGTGATTTAATACTGCTGTAATATTTCAGCACTGATGAACTATGTGTATATTACTCTTTCTCTCACCTTTCTTTGAATACTTTCCTCAAAGACTGAAGCTGATGATGTTCATGACACTCTGTAGTATATATTTATTTCAAAGTGATCTTTTTGTCAACCAACTACACACTGTTTTGTTTTACTGATCATTGTCTAATATTTCATGAAACTTGTTCGATTTGAGAAATTCCATAATGCATAATTATCTCTTCCCTTATTTTATTTTGTTTTTGTTTTGCTCTGTTTTGTCTTTTTTATCGTCCTTGAATAAGAGAGGGAGTGAAGTGTTAGTAGAAATTGAACTAAGTAGTTTCAGTAAATTATAAATAGAACATAAATCTCATGGGTCCATGAATGTTTCTTCTCAAGGTTTATTTTGCTTTTTAAAATAACTTTCACCTTCAAAAAATTGTTTTCATATTATTTTTTTAATTCTTGGATTTGTTTCCATTATTTTTCTAGACTTAGGAATCTTTTATAAATAAAATAAAGATTTTTAATACCATCTGGTTGTAACACGCTATTGCATGAAGAATTGTATGTCTTGGATGGAGAGAAACAACCATTTTTTGTAACTCTCGTTCAATGTTAAGCAACATGAGTACCTGAGAAAGATCAGTTTTTGGAATCTCAAATACTGTTTAAGGAAGCTAGTTTCGATTCATGTAATCATTTGGAAGTTTCCAAATGAAATAAATTCTCATTCTAGATGCATATGCAAAATACCAATTTAAGTATGTCAAAAATTCCACATTTTTTGGCCACTGAGATGGGATCTTTCTTTTCATAAAGTTTTCTAATCCCAGGAGTCGCTTGCAAGTGAGGACTCATGAATTACCTAAAGCCTGAAGTGCTCTGTCTCTAACTAAGAAAACCCTTCTTTGAGTCTTTTGAGCATCCAGATGAACTGTTCCTTGGGGTCTCAACTGGTCATTATTCTGTTGACTGGATAGCACCTGTTTAAAATATATTCTCCTTTTTGCAACTTAAACATAGCCTCTTATTTTAAAACAGTTCCCCACAGAAATGAGGTAGCATAGTTCTTCAACTTCTCACTTCTACACATCAACCTTTGAACAAAGCCCATGTACCACCATTCCTCCTGTACTGTCTCCACAGTCATGACCTTGAATGATACTGATGCTGGAGATGTGTTCCCTCTTCAGCTCTTGAAATAGTGGGAAGTATTAGATTATTCAGCTGTGTAGGACTTTTTGGGAACATCAATTTGCCCTGTTTTCTTTCCAGTTCTGTCACAAAGTGGGTGTCCTTTTCAAGTCAATGAATTGCTGAAGTTTTGCTTAAATGTTTGAATTGATACATGATTATTATTCCTCCATATTTATCCAAATTTTAATGAGAATGGTCACATTTCTGTGCTCAATACCATCTATGTATCTATCTATATCTGTCATCTAACATCAATATAGTTATTATCAACTAGGTAACTACAACTTAACTTTCTACTTACTTGCTATCTACCATTGTCTATATAGGAAATAATGTCTGTCCCTTAATGTTAATCAGACAGAAAACAATTAAAATATGACCTCCTACTGAATAGCACATGATGTCTATAACAAGTTTTTTCAGATCTTTCTCTCCAACTTGTATGATGTTATGAATTAGGATTTTTATGTTATCTATATTTTTTCTCACACATTAGGCAAGAATGATTTTGATATAATTTTAAAACTTATGCATAATATCATTTTTTTCATTTCCCATTCCTTCTTGAACTTTCTACCTTCTTCCTTGTAAAATAATTGCTTTTTCCTAAAAGCATTGTCCATAAATTAATTTAGTGAGCATGAATTTGTGTTAAAATATTGACTATTTTATTATACTAAAATCTCAGTTTAAACTTGTTGATCCCCATGTTTATTGAAGCCTGTTTACAACAATCAAGAGCTGGAAATATTCTAAAATACCCATTGACAAATGAATGAATAAAGAAGCTGTGGTATATATAAACACAATGAAATACTACTTATTCATCAAAAAGATGAAATCTTATTATTTCTACCAACATAGATGGACCTAGAGGAAATTATGCTTAATGAGATAATCCAGAAGAAATACAAATCTCATAAGATTTCTCTCATATATAGTATATAGAGAAACTATTAAAATGAACTGAATAAATAAAAGCAGATGTATAATCTATAAAAACAATGGTTACAAAAAAGGGTCAAGCGAGCTGGAAAATTGGGGAAAAGGGTGAGATAGAACTGACGGTGGTTGTAAAGTTAATGTACTTTATACAGATGTTGATTTATAGTTATTATACTTGATTTAGACCTTCATAATGATATAGTACAACATTCCTTTAATAAAATCAATAAAATAAAATTCTATTCACTGAATCTTTCTTAAGATATGATATACTCTGTTTTATCCATCAATTTTCTCATTAAAATATTGTTACTTTCTCTCTTAAGTTTTTTTTAACAGCCTGGACATTTTTGAGATTCCTATTCCTATATTATGGTTTCTAAAAGTGTCTTTTAATTTTATGTAATGATACATTCATGTTATATTTGTGTCTATTAAGTGCAAAATATTATCATATGGCATAGTATATAATACCTGTTTATAACATAATTTCCTTTTATATTCAATAATATACATGTGTTAATATGTTTTTGGACAAAAATCAAATATTGTATCCTTCACTTTGGTTTTCTATTAAAGTATGTTCATTCCAGTTAATGTCAGATATATAAATATCTGGAAGATCTTATTTTCTATAATGTTTATTTGAGAAATGAATGTGAATATGTGTTTGTGTGACAATCCAATATTACCAGGCAATTATAGTATGCCTTTTTTATCTGTAAGAGAGCCCTTATATTTAGGGTCCACTGAAATATAATTTTCACTTCCTCAGAGTTGAATTATTTTTCCAGTTTTGCTTATTATGTCAAACAACTTCATGTGCTTCAGTGAACATAATATATCTTATAACTTACCAACTGAGATTACCTGTATTTCAATCTAACATACTCTAGTTAACTATTTCTGGAAGTTTTTCTGAGCTATCCATAAATAAACTATCTTTTTATGAGATTTCTTCTTTTTAGCCTATGGTTAAAATGTTGGTTTGCATTAATCAGCATCTCTCCTATACTCTAGACCTGTCAAAGTTTCACCTATTTCTAACCATTTTATTCCATTCACTCTAAATCACTGATAATTTTATTTCATTGAACACTCTACTTTGTCGGTTAGATATTATGAAAGAATACTAACAAAATGGTGCAACTGCTATCCTAAAACTTTGACTTACTAATAATATGAAATATATCAAAGAAAAATAAAAGGTCTATAATCACCAAAAGACATGGAACAAAATTTTTAACGTAGTGCACTAGTAACACCCCAAAACAGGAAACTACTGAAGTGCATAGAAGCAAAAGATGGATAAAATACCACATGTTCATGCAATGCGATACTATATAGATTGATGAAAACAATCAGAAAATACACAAAACATGAGAATGAATATTGCATATTGCAAACATAATAATGTATGATTACTTTTTACACAACACAAAAAATGTAAATGTAACTGATTTCAGAGACAATGATCATGATTGCCTTTGTAATATAGTGGCTATAAAGAAAAATAAGAACTTTAGCTGTATTTGCAATTTCTGACTGCAGATCTGGTCATGGATTACACTATATTGCTCAGTGCGGGATAATTTAGGAGCTGTCCATGCATTATGCATGTGATTTTCAGTATTTATAGTTGAACAAGAATTTAAAACATTGAAGGTAATAGATTAATCACATTTTAATTTATAAGGTTTGAACATGGGAACAATGATGGTATAGAAAGGAGGAAATACTTTGTCTTCTGGGAAAGTTGTGGCTGGTCCAATGTAAATGAATAATATACTTGCAAAACAGAACTACAACCATTATATGAGAACTGCAAGTGGAAAGAGCTTTGCTGCGATTCTCCATAGAATATTCTCTGATGGTGTACAATATAAAAAAATAAGATACCATCAAGTCCACAAAGGTCACTAAAGTAATTAGGCCTGAATTAGCAATGACTAAGAGACCTATAATGCATGTATTAGAACAGGCCAATTTCAGCAAAGGGTGCACATCACAGAAATAGTGATCTACTTCTTTGGGGCCACAGAATGGTAGAAAGATGGTAAGTAGAAACTGACTGGCAGAGTGTATAAACTTTCTAGTACAGCAAACTATGATGATTGTGGTACATCTCTGCCTGTTTATGATGATGGTGTAATACAGGGGCTTGCAGATGGCCACATGGCGGTCATAGGCTGTCCCTGTAAGAATGAAGATCTCAATGCCTCCAAAGAAATGGGTGGTAAAGAGCTGCACCATGCAGTTACTGTAGGAAATGGTCTTCCTTTCTGCCAATACATCAGTTATTAGTTTGGGTGTCCCAGTAGATGTATAGCAAATGTCAGAGAGTGAAAGGCAATTAAGAAAGAAATACATCGGTTGGTCAATTAGTTGACTGCATGTGATAGAAATTATTAGAAGTAAGTTTCCTACCCAAATAGCATGTAGCAAAATAAAAATAATAAACAGCAAAGGATTTCAACATTCTTGTTTTAGGAAAGTTCCAAGAGAATAAATACAATGATGTTATTGCTTATTTCCATGATCCAATATAAATAGGATACATTAATGATCTAGAATGATAAAATGCATGAATTATTTTAGAATTGAAGAGTGATAATCATACATTCTTCAAGTTACTGGCTATATTTAATTGACTTCATTCAATATATTAGAAAATAAAACTGAGGCATTCAAATAGGAAGATTCTCTAGTAAGAATCTGAACACATATACACGAGATGATTACTATGAGCACTTCTAGCAAAATATGATCACTGTCTGCCTTAGTAAACATGAATGCTTTTGATCAATTCACAATATAAATGATTTCATTTTACTTAATGTTCATATATAAAGCTTAATGTAAGTTAAAATAATTTCTTGTAAATATCATAACATTTGCTCCCCAGGACTCAAGTATGAATAAAGAAATGAATATAAGCCACATAGCTAATCATTTATAATATTTTGCAAACACATGTGAAGATTAGCTGTTTTTATCCATGCAGCACAAATAACCTGAAATCCATTTTGAATGAGGAAGCACAAAAAATATGTGAAGTGATAGACAACTATTTTTAGATTGAAGGATCTCTTTTCAAAGAATGAATGAAAACATTTTGAAAGGCTTTTATTATTACTCCTATTTTTTAGCTGTTCCCAGTGGTTTATTTAGATTTAAGTGCTGACATTTTAGTACACACAGACACTAAATCTTATGACTAATTCAATGAAAACAAGAAAGTTCATGAACTACTACATAACTTTGGAGATACATTCATTAAAAGACTGAGTACAGGGGAATGTTACATAACGTTTGCCCTCAATTTAATGTATCATATTTGGAAAATCTAAATTTCTTTTACCTGTCTCACTGGGCATAGGTTATGTATTTCTTTTTCTATATTTATCCAATTAAATACATCTTTCAAAACTCATGAATATTCCAGACATGAATCTATCAGGAATATGTAATTTATGGTGAGTTAAAAATTACAACATTACTCTGTATTATATTACAATTTACCTTCTTTCAAGTGTCAATAATTATATCTGTTGTAATATAAGCTAAATGGGAAAGCTACCTTGTCTTAGAAATATAATTCTTTAGACATGTAATGGAAAATGAAGTAAACTGCAAATTCTATAGATAGGAATAGATATGAATAGGTTTTTTCATGTAAATATTAGTGAAAACAATTCAGTAAATGAGACTTTGAGCGAAATATAAGTTTTGGAATCATAAAGGAGTTTGAAGTCAAAATATCTCAATCTACTGATCAAATCTCTTCCCTCCATCAATGGAAGATTTTAACTGAAAGCCAAGGGAAAGGACATACTAGAGTAATGTGAATCATTTCATCAATAAACGAAAATAATAATAATCCAAAGGATTTGATTACAGTAATTACAGCCATTGCAGTAGATGGTGACTTAAGTTGTCAACATCTTGAATGCTGCAGAGGTGACATGAATGACTACCATGTGTTCCATCAAATTATTTTATAATTTTAAGTATAGTGTTCATGATTAGTCCAAAAAATCAGATGGCTTCATGATGTCTACATAATCATCATCTATTTTTTCATCCCAACACCATTCCTAGATTTTCAATAAATTTCTTCTTAAATTTCCTCTCCAATTCTCCTTATTACCGATTAAGTTATCATGTCACCCACACAATGAATTATCACATTACAATAGAGGCAAGATTTTAAAACAAAGATATTTATTTCCATAGTTGAATATTAAGAATTTGAATTATTCTAAAAACAAACTATTACACATAATTTTTAATGACTCCCCAAATCACATTTGTAGTGATTTTTGCCAAAACGAAGAAATGCTGTTATAATTTTAATAAAATAAAAATGCTAAATATACTACTGGTTTTAATTATTTAAAAAAATGATTTTTTAATGTCATAACAATTTCATTTTCTTAAGAAAAATACTATGTATGACATTAAAAAATGATTGAAATATGTTCCTTATCACTCCTTCAAGCATATTTATGTTTCAGTATAATTTTAAGCTTCAAGTAAAGTTTGGAATGTCTTCAAAATAACAAAAAAAACACACCGTATGTCTGCAATTTCTTATGCAAAAAATGTTCCTTAGATCTATTTGTCTTGATTCAAAAGGCTGTATCTAGTCTCAAAAACTTTCTTGGCAGTTTTGTTTAATTCAACTGATTCATAGATTTGAAACTATACCATGATTTATAGGCACATATTTTAATGTTTTTAATAACTTGGCATTAGATCTAACTTTCATTATAGTTTTGAGGCAATATCTGACTTTATTTCTTTTTAAAATTAATGTATCACTAGTTTGCAAAACTATGTGAATTGCAAAATAATAGTCATACCTTTATTGAGATATCTACCACTCCACGCCTATCATGAGTTTTGGTGCCCATTACCACTATCGATCTGATTCCTTTTGCTTATCATTTCCTGCCTCCTTCCTCTGAGCTGCCTCTAGTACCACTGTTTTGGTTTCAGACTGAGTATTTTTGTTTTGTTCTATTAGCTGATTAGATTACTTTTAATAATTCAAATGCGAGTGGAGTCACTAATTTTAGATATGAACTTTGTAGGTCATGAATTTCCTGTAAAAAGTCTTTTCTTCATTTGAAATTTAGGTATAGCTTGCTCTATATAATTTGTAAATTGGCTTTTAGAGTCAACTTTAATTACAGATGAGAAAGAACTTTTAAAAAAATGAAATAGTACACAAATGACAGTACTTGTGTACTAAGATTAATATAAACAATAAAAATAATAAAAATTGCTTTATAGAGATTAAGGAAACTACGTAGTTGAAAGGTTTTTTTCCTGGGCTCCGCGAGGAAAGTAAGTCAATTAAACAAAAAGTTGAATAGCCAGAGTTTTATTGGGGTTTGCGTACCCGGGCGAGGTTTCCAAGTCCACAGAACGAGGGCTGGGGAAGTCACGCCCAAACAAAGGAAAACGCGCTTTTTAAGCAAAGGAATTTCACGGGTTTCATACGTCGTGAATGGGGATTGGTCCTGTGAATACAGGTATGGGGGTTCCATCCCTTATTCTGACGTTAGCCACCTTTCTCGGGTATGGCCGCTGCTGCTTTTGTACCTGGGCCAGTCTAACATTCCAACCTCTTTGATAGGGGCGCCGTGATCGATCTGGCTACTTCCCGCTGACAGGTGGGGCGTAGAGGGGAAGGGTCAGAGGTTGCTGTCGTCTGGCTCAGTCTGGATAGGAGAGTAGGCTCTGGTCTGGAGCAGCATCTGGTTGAAGGTAACCCGGGAGGCTTCGTGGATCCTGTCCTGTAGGAATCTCAGAAAGCATGGGCCTAGCAATAGTAATACACAGATTATCAAAATTGGCCCAAAGATCAGGGCCAAAGTGGTAAAAATCAGGGAGCACCACCATGAGGTCTCCATTTCTAGAGTGGTGTAGCCCTTTTTCAACTTGTCTTTAAGATTTTGGAGTTTCCTCTACCAGGTCACTTTCATTTACGTAGAAGCAGCACTGTTCCTGCAAGAAAAGGCATGTTCTCCCTTTTTCTGCAGTTAGGAGGTCAAGGGCCCTGCAGTTTTGGAGGGTGATCTGGGCTAAAAAATATATATACAAATGGAAATATTGTGCTATAGCCTAGACCAAAGTCACTATTAAACTAAAAAGCAGATCAAATAAGCTAAGTATTCTTACATCAATAAAAAATTCTATGAAGTAGCGGTTGTATAGCTTAAGTAATTTTTTCCGGTAGCAATATGTTTCTTATTCCACTTATATAGATAGGGTATTGTTACAGCTTTTTTTCTATTGACAAAGACAAGTGTGTGGTCTTTTAGAAGTAGTGAAGGCAGCTGTATTTTGTGCTACCCCCCGATTTCATAATCTGAGCAAACAAGCAAAGTGAGGGTACAATTTTATACAGTGAGGGAGAGGAATAGGTGTAAATTAGAAAAGGAATTGCAAACAGAACCCATTAGTCATTTGTGAGTTCCTCACATGAGCAACACACAGGAGTCACATAACTGCAAAATGCACATAGGGCTCCATTCTCAGTTAACAACGAAAACTCATTTTATCTGACCAGTAGCTTCCAGCCAGCCTAGCTTACAAGGCATCAGATGGCTTGGTGGCCATCACAGCTGGCTCATGGTGGCTAGAAACTGGAGGTGTGCTCTCTTCTTCTGCAATATCACATTGTTAGCTATTAGCCATGAAAAAATAGGTAATGGAAAAAAATATGTGGGTGCATATCCTAACCCTGTGACTTCTACCTTAATAATGTGACCTTGTAGGTTGGCTTTTAAGTTTACTATTTTAACTGTAAAATGAGAGAGCTTGCCTCAGTTTTCTCTAAGAACCCTACTCTTCCTGATGCCATTTTGAGAATTAAAATTGCTTTATTGATCAATTTTTCACTGACTGTATCTTTAAAGTTGTAATTGTGTGTGCAATCATTCAATAAAGTAGGCAGTATTTTTTCCATGACTTTGATCTTGTACTTCAAAAATATGTCATACCACCCTGAGTGGACAACCATATTCTCTTAAAATGTAGTGCTTTCTTAATACAATAATGTATTAGTTAACAGAATTAAAATTAAAGTCTATTTTCATATTAGATGCTAACTATGTCTTACAATATTTTTAAATAATTTTTGAGAATTATCTCATAATTATGCAGAATAAATGAGCAAGAAGTAATTTACATATTTCCTCTGTGCTTATTTTGAATATAATATTTTGTAATCTTTTCTGTACTTCGTTGATGTAGCAATCATTCTTTAAATTATTTCCTTTCAAATTTTGACTTGACATTTTCTTAGCATAATGAACTCTGGTGATGACTTTTGCTTTCTAATTTCCCCATAATTTACAAAAAAAAATTACAAAATAAATAAGAGTACTGTCACACATTCTTTTAAATGCCTAGAAGTCATCCTACAAGGACAAAGGCAGCTCGAAGGCAGAATATTTTACTTCCCAAAAATAGTCAAATCAAATCTACAGGTATAGACAATCTGCATTTGTACCATCACATTACTCCTGAGAATTGTTAGATTTGAATGCTAAGTCAAATGTCAGCTAAAGTGTATGTCCTAAAGGTAATTTAGTTTCCTCCTAGGGCATAACTTGTTTATTTCAAGTTAATTACTTATATGTCCCCAAGTAATCACCACTTTATCTGGCATTCTTTTACACATAAAGTACTTGAAAGACTCTACAAATGTACTATAAATGTCTTGTAAAAAAGTTAACCTTGCAGTATGTTGTTAGAATCCCAATAATTACAAAATTATTGATGACTGAGATCCAATATTCATGCAATTCAATTTTCTTTTTCCCTTTACTTTAATCTGGGGTAAAAACATTAGTTATCATCTATATGTTAAGGAAAGGTCTCTAACCAATCATATATAGTATTTTTAACATGTATCATCAGGGAAGAAAGAATGTATGTGTTTTCTAATGTATTTCATGTTAAGATTAATTTTCAGGATTATTATAGCTGTATAGAACTTTCATACCTTTTAGCTTTACAAAATTATACTAAAATATGTGTCTTCACAGGCAAGGAAAGTGGGCATAGAGAAGTGACAATACAAAATGTGAATGTAATAAGATAGAGGATATGTTACATTTACAGGGAGAAAGAATACATGAGTGGAGAATTGGGATGTAATTTTTGCCCTTATGTATTATATGGGAGCTTACTTTAAAATTATCAATTATTTGAACATCAATATTTCTTTTGATGTCATATCTAATAATTCCATATCCCTTAGAATGACTGTGGAAGCACCTGTGAAGAATAATACAAATTTCAGTGAATGTATGATTCAATGTTTTTTCATAAAAATATATCACCTTGATGTGTTTCTTTTTTAGCATTTTTTTCTTTTGCTCACAGTGCTGTATTCATTACATTGTCCCCTCTACCCTACCCTGTAGACATGATGGGGGGGAAAGAATGCTCATTGTTTCCAGCAGCCTTGAAGCAAAACCTTAAAAACATCCCTTGACCTGAATTTGAGATTACTAGAATGTTGCCAGCAGGCAAAGAAATTCCTGAGTTTGAAATGGCCTCTCCTAATTTACATCCCTTTCTTCCAGTGTTTGCTCTAGCCTATTTAAACGGGCTAAAACAGGAAGCCTGTGCTCTGCTCTTTGAGGATTTATCCCAGCTGAGACCACACATAAACTAAATCTGCCTAAAATACTTCCAAAAGAGTTCCCACTTGGTTTATCCCAAAGAGCCATAACAAACACAGTCCTGTGCTCTGCTATTTTGTTAGGACTTGAATGATCATTTGTTTCATTCATTATAGTCCACATATGAGTAAAACCATTCTGTTTTTCTCTTTTAAATTTCTGGATTAGTTCACTTAACAATCTGGATGAAACTGGAAGGGATTCAATGCTTTTTATACCATTTCTTTGTCAACCTTCATCTTAATCCTCATGTTCATTAACTGATATGTGACCATCTATAAGCCTTGTCTAACACAACACTCCAGATCTGCTGGGTTTGTGGTATGTGGTGACCGCAACCTGGAATAAGGGCGGAGTGCATGTGTCGATTCAGATTTTTCTGTCCTATGACATTTTCCATTCTGTTGTATTGTATAGTTCGAGTTCACTTTCTTGTGGTGGCATGTAATTGATTGCTATTCCTATGACTCAATTCCTTGTCCAATTTGGCTGGACAGGCACTTTTGTGACTAGTTCAATCTTTTGCCCAACATTGAGATCATTTGCACAGCATTTTCCCATGCTAATGATCTCTTCCATTATCATTGTGCATTTTCTGAAAAACCCAAAGTGCTGAAGTAAGAAAAAATAGGATACATAAGTCATGCATTATATATCAACTGCTATATAATATAATTCCATATATTATTTGTTATAACAAGTATATCGTTGTTTTTATACATGTAATAAAATAACATGAGTCATGAAAAAGGAAATTTATCCAAGATATCAGACTGTTATTATTTCAAACTTAATTCCTCCCACAAACAAAACTATACCTATTTAACAACTATGGCCTTTGGGAGAAGAATGAGAACCAGCATACCCATAAATAAAAGACGCACACGTTGTTGAAAAGAATTCAAGAAACTAAACAGTCCTGCTGCAAATACTGCCCAATACTAAACACTGGACAGACAGCATGAAGAACTGATGCGATAAAGTATGCATATACCTGACTGTAGGACAATCACTATTTGAACAAAAATACTTGAACATGAGGAATAACAAAGAGAGAGCTTCCCTATAAAGAGTGAAGCTGCTGATTATCCTCTCAGGTTCCCTTTTATCTGTGTGGCATTAGCACTTGATGCCACCTCATGGAGGCCATATGTGTAAATGTTCCCAATGCTCTGCTATCAGTACACTTGTGATGCATGTTAGTTTGTGCTCAGAACTATAGTTATTTTATTTTCAGTTCTCTTGGCTGCCAGGACAGTTAGCACATGCTGAGAGTCTGCTTGGGCAATCAGATTTGCAAATCCAGTACAGACAACTGAGTAATTTCCTGAAAAGAAGGTTTGTCACCTCTCCAAGGAAACATCATTATCAAGCCTCCAGGAAAACGTAAACTTAAAATAAGAGCTGTTTGGGGTTACTGCTAAACAGCTTTGCATATCTGCATGACACTTGGTAGAGCTCCCATACTCATCTATAAGACTTGTTGTCTACATTTCCTTTCTGGGACTGCTGCCCAACTGAGAGACAGAAAGATTTTCTCACAGGGTGTGAGTATTTTGTTAGTCCAAACCATCAGAATGCAAAACATACTCAACACCCTCTCTCCAAACACCTCTATTAGGACTGTGTCCTGTTGGTGACCTGATCTTGTACTCCTGGATCTCTCTCCTTGTGATTTGCTATTTATGTCTATGATTCTGGGGGAAATCTCTGCATTTTCTGCCATGACTCCAACCCTGAATGGTGAAATCAAGAACCTCCACACAGGGCTGGCTCTCGACTCCAAATTTTCTACCAGGTGTCATAATGGAACAGCGATAGAAAACCCAGTATTCTGGACCAACGCCCCAGGCCTATGCTTTGCAACCTGAAATCTTAGCACAAGGTCATTACATTAGTGCAGGAAAATAAAGGCATTTAGTCTAGTGTATAACAATAAACATACAGTACCAAGGCAGAATGAAGAAACAAATATGCCATGAGTAATGGACCAAAACAGAACCCAGAAAGATATAATGAAGCAGAACTAAATGAACTATTCAATGAATATTTTAAAACAGTAGCCTTGATGATGCTCACAGTAATCTTATCTCACTTTTGGGTATTTATCCTAATAACACAATACTAATTTGCAGAGATATATGCACCCCTATGTTTATAGCATTATTAAAACAGCCAGGAGCCAGATACAGACTGTCTGTGGACAGATGCATGAATAAAGAAACTGTGGTATATAAAAACAATGGAATACTACTCAGGTGAAATTCTGAGATTTCAGCCAACACGAATAGAATTAAAGGGGTTTATGCTATGTGGAATAAATCATAACTGGGAAGAAAATGCCAGAAAATCTCTCATAAGTGGAATATAAAGAAACAAAGAAAAGAGCAGAAAAACACTAACCCTTGAACATAGACAACGGAACTTAGGTGACCAAATGGGTGGGGGGAAAAAGGGGTAGTACAGACCCAGTGAAGAGTTGTGGAGGACTATTAGGAATTTAAAACAAATAGAAGAGACACAGAGAGATGGAAAGTCATCTCTAGCTCATGACTGAGAAGAATCAACATCATTATAAAGATAGTCTCACCTAAAGTCATATACAGATTTAATGCAGTCCCCATTAAAATCCCCTGGGCTTATTCTAAAGAAGTAGAACCAAAAAAAAATCTTAAAATTTGTATGGAGCAACAAAAGACACCTAATAGCCAAAGGAGTTAAGAGAATAAAGAATAAATTCTGAAAAAATTACACTTCTGGACTTTGAGCTAATACTACAAAGCAATAGTGATTTGAAGAGCATGGTACTGGAGTAATAAAAGGCACCAGTCAATTGAAAAGACTGAATCGCCAGAAACTGATTCACTCAAATAAAGTCATTCATCTATGACAAAGAGGACAAAAGCATACAAAGGAGAAAGGTGGTAAATGTGCTATCTTCTATATAATAATATACTTCTTTTTTTAAAAAAAAGGAAAAGTGAAATCAAGAATGAAGGTGAGTAGGCAGGCAGGGAGAGAAGGGGGAAATAAAAAGAAACATTTATTTATTTTGTTTAGTTACTCATCTTCATTGTTCCCCTGTCACTGGGTCTCGAACCTGGGTCCTTGGGTTGTATGTGGACTACATCTGCTGTCCTTATCTGCTAACACCCAACCCCCCCACCCCGGGTGTTCCAATATATACTGTATCTTAAGAGATTTTCATTTAAATACCATTCAACACAAAAAGGTCTTTCTCAAAATTGTCTTCTGTTATTCCAGAAAGTCTTTCTCAGAAGTCTCTTCCGCATTCTAGTTACATGATTAGTTGCCATATCTATTGTCAAATGTATTGTTATTAATAAAGTGATTTTAAAGAACTTTTGGAATTATACCTGAGATTACTGGAAGTTAGCATATACTCCAGAAAAGTGACATCCTCCTCATCCAGAATATCACATTTGTTAAAATCCAAGAAACCTATATTGTATATTGTCATATTGTTATTACATAAAATTCATAGGTTTCATTAGGGTTGACTCTGGGTACATTGTGTGGGTTTTGACATGTACTACAATACAGTGACATGAAGATTTTCACTGCCCCTTAGCATGTGCTGATCCTTTTGACATCTCCATTGCTATGCCTTTTCCAAAACCTCATACAGCTGAAACCATAGAGCTGTATTTTCAAACTTACTTATTTCACTTACTAAATGTATTAAAGTTTCTGCATTTATTTTCAAGACTTGGTAACTCATATCTTTTCACACTCTTTTTTTTTTTTGATAATCTGCTCATTATCTGAAAGTACAGAGTTTATTTTCCAGTCACCTATTTAATGATATTGCAGCTGCTTCCATTATGGTCAATTAGAAAACAAAGTTGCTATAAATATCCATGCGTCACCAGAATGCTCTTGCTTTTGAGGTTTTCTTTACACTTTATTTGTCTTTAAAACTCATTTTAAAATAGATTCAACTATAGTGATTGTTTTGTTTCACAAATGCTTTCTAGCAAAAGTATAAATGTATTGCTATTGGAAATTCAATGAGAACATTGCACTTTTAGATTTCATTTTCTATACTTCCACAGAATATGAGTTAATAAATGGTATGACAATCATTTGCATAGCTTTATATAGAATAATAATGACATTTTCCTGTATATTCACTGGTTATTGTAGGTTGGTGTTATTTGCCTTCATTAAGATAGTTTTACTCAGCAGATAACCTTTTAGAGACCACCCTAACATTCCACATAATTAACTGTTTCTATTTTATTATATATGTGTATATGTATATATATATGCAAATATAGGAATTGCTGTTTGTTTCTTATTCATTTCAATCAAGATAGTGATGGAATATGAAATCCATGAGATAATTCTTGACTTTGTCATTCACATAAATATCTTGTTTTTCATAAAGCTGCTTTACTATAAATTTCTCATATCGATTGACACCAAATATTCCTGAGGGTGCTCTTCATCTGTGTGTTTCTCAGTATATAGATTAGAGGATTAAACATAGGAGCAATGATGGTGCAGAATAGTGCTAACACTTTATCCTCAAGAAAAGCAGTAGGAGGTCGCAGGTAGCCAGATCGCAGGCCCCAAAAATAAGATAACCACAGTGATATGAGACCCACAGGTAGAGAGAGCTTTCCATCTTCACTCAGATGAGTGATTTCTTAAAGTGAGTAATATGATAGAGTAGGACAAAAATAAAACAACAAAAGTTACTAAGGCAACCATACCAGAATTGGCGACCACAAGGACTTAAGTGATGTAGGTGTCAGCACAGGCAACTTTTCGCAAAGGCAAAATATCACAGAAAAAGTGATCAATTTCATTAGCACTACAGAAGAACAAACCGATTGATACAGAAAACAGAGGAAAAGAATGGATAGCCCCACCAACCCAAGCAGCTAAGATTAGGAGATTGCATCTTGTCCTGTTCATGATAAGAGCGTAGTGGACAGGCTTGCAGATGGCAACATAGCAGCTGAAAATCATGTCAGTGAGAATGAATATCTCACCACCTCCAAAGAAGTGCATGGTTAAAACTTGTAGCATGCAATTTTCATAGGAAATGGTTTTTCTTTCCACTAGCAGGTCAGCAATTAACTTGGGTGTGACAGTAGAGGTATAACACATGCCCGTGGAGGATAAGTGGACAAGGAAATAGTACTTTGGTTGGTTAAAAAGAGGACTGCATCGAACAGAGACTCATAGTAACTCATGCTTGAATCTATTAGTAACTCAAAATGGATTAAGAAAACTGAAGATTCTAGATATTAATTACCTCTTATAACCTCTAAGTACCAAAACAAGAAAAGAAGTATTTCTAAGTTTAGTGCTTGCTTCTCAGATTAGAATTTAATAACCCTAATTAAATAAAGAATGTGAGCATTTTCAGCGTGTAAGATATGAAAACCAGTGTTGCTGGTTTGCCAAATCAACGTGATGTCTAATGTTGTCTAAATTTTATTCAAGCTATGAAATGTGAATGTCTTATTTCATTCTTGCCCTAACACACACACTAGAACAACCCTAAGAAAAATATTCATTTATTCTATTTAAATTCTCAAATTCTGAATTCATCCTTAGTTAGATAAATAGTTCTGCTGTAAAGATTTTTGTTTGATGAAATGAGTTTCTCTCTTTTTTGGACCTTAATTTGTACAGTATTTTAGTTATTTTTCTAATCCAAGGTCAAAAAGATCTTATCTCTTATTCTAATTTTTCTAAGCATATTCTATCTATGTATACATAGCTATATGAACACAGGGCACACCGTGTACTTCAACAAACACAAGTCCATAGGCTTCACACTAGAGAGAAAATCACCAAATCACCATCTCCCTCTGCTAACAATAGCCAAGTCTAAGGAAGACACTCCACTCATTGTTTGTGATATATTTAGCTGTCATTCCACCTTTCTTGTGATGAATCCAACTCAGATTTTTGTTCATGGTGCAGTAAAAAATTAGACATTCAAATAAAATAAGACTAATTTGTGCACCACACAGTCCTCTCACAGGTGCTGAAGGTGATATTAGAATAGCCTAGAAACATGTAAATCAGCCCTCTCAAAAAATGCCCCCAAATTGGATATAGGATTGACGGAAAGAATGAGGTATACCAAGAATGTGAAACGAGCTGTGAGGTACATAGAACTATGTTACAGGTCCCTTCTTTGGGCTTCCAAACTTTCCTGTAGTCCTCATTCAAGAATTCTAAATTTCTTCAAGTTTGGTGACTGGTAACACAGGAATATAAAAAAGAGCTTGAGTAGTAGCTGGTGACTAGCAAGTTAAGTAATGTACTTTAGTAATGGTACCAAAATGTGCTTTAAATTTTCAAAAAAAAATAATATAGAAATGGATAGGATTTTCTCAATTATGCATTGAAAATCATAAACATGAAAAATGTTGTAATTATAAACACTAAAGAGCAAAACATTTGGCAAAGATCATTATACATTTATTTGGCAGATAGCTTTACTGATATCCACCAATTTGCTAATAGGTAGAAAAAATTAAAAAGAAATATAAAAAATAAAATGTCTTAAATGGATAGCAAAACTTATTTATCAAATTATGCATCTATTTAATATATACCTAGGCTGTATTCATCTAATAAAGTCTTTAGCCACTTGAAGAAAGCAAATGATAATAGACTTCATCATTTTGTCCCCAAGTATTCTTTCTACTGAGCAGTTTTTCCTCTGAACTCTTCAAAACCCCACTGTCCTCACACCATACACACACAGAGCTTTACATATGACAATTTTTCTTTTTCAGAAAATTGCAACACTACGAAAATATAGTCATTAAAACAAATCAAATTGAACAATATACAACTGGATATTTAGTGCTAATTTTCTTTAGATTGAACAGAATGTTTTCCCTTGGCGTGCTGTATACATTCCAGGCTCCTGAACTGAAGACATTGGCAGCTGTGTAAAAGACATCAAAGAGTAGTTCCTGGCAGAAAGATAAACACTATTGTGTTGATGGTTTTCCTTGGGTCTACCCCTGGTCATGGGTCAGGGGTGACATTCTTAGGAGTACTGCGTGGATTCATGTCAGTTATGTTACCTGCAAAGGAAAGAACTAGGTCAGAAACAGGTGGCTGAGAAGTGGGAACAAGACACAGAGCTGAGATTGGCCATGTGACTTAGAAGAAGTGAGGATAACAGTTAATCCTATTGCTAGTGTCTCCTTGAAAAGGAAAATAGGTGAAAAGTTTTACAAGGAGGGGTGATGAATAGGGGGAGGAGTGATTCACATTAAGAGCAGGAAGGTTTTTAGGACAGTGAAAACAATATGCACTATTTCATAATGGTGGTTACAAGGCTTTATAAATGTGTGCACTTCTATGGAATGTACACCACCAGGTGTGGCCAATAATATAATGATAGACTTCGGTGATTGTGAAGTACCTACGTGGATTCTTTATTTGTAACGAACGGAAGACTCATGTTGGAGAGTGATAAAGGGAGAGTCTGTTTTTGTGAAACAGAGTACATGTGCAAAATCTCTTTAAATTACTTTCTATTTTGCGTGAACCTAATTTTCTCTGTAAAATGAAAGTCTTTAAAAAAGAGAGAGAGTGTATTAAAGTTTTGCTCATTACTTTTCTCTCTGATAATCACGTGGAGATACATGTTAAATGTTTGGGTATTTAGACATCACTTGCTTTGTTATAAAAGCATCACTATAACTGGCATAAAGGAATGATGCAGGTATGTAAGAATAGCATCGTAGTCCAATCAAGAGGAAGCACTATGATTTCATTCTTGATACTCTTTCATTTTTTCAGGAAAATTGCATTTATTTCTTTATTTTCTGAGCCCATTCTAAATAGAAAGATTTATATTTCTCTTTCATAACTAATGAAATACACATTGTCTCATGAAAAAATTGCTTATTCTCAATCCATCCCCTTTCTTTTGATAGGCAAATGCTGATTTTGGTGCCCGTGTTTTTAAATATAGATTTAAAAGTGGCAAATCCGTTTCTTATCTGTAACTGCTGACATGCAATTCCTCCCTGTGAATCAAGTCTACCTAATTTTTTCTGTTATCATTTCTGCTGTTTAGTCTTTTTATAATGCTTCAAGAATTATCTATTTTCATTGCATTTACATATTGTAAAAGCCTTCATATAATTTAGTTATCATCTTTGTCATGTCACATTTTTCCATTCCTTCTTTATTATTATATTTGGTCTGTAACTTAAAGATTTTCCCTGCTATATCAAGTCTTAAGGATTTTAATTAAATCCTACCGAGCTTGCACAAAAGTCCTCTCATAAAAGTTTCTCCTGGGTTTCCTAGGAAATCGTTTTTTTCATATATCTCTCCCCTATTATGGTTCTATGATGATTTACCATACTTATGATACCATTATATGCTTTTTTATTAAATAGACATTTTTAGAGCTGTATAGATTCACAGACAAATTGAACAGAAAGCAAAAGAGTTCCCATGTACCAACAGTCCTCACACAGCGACAATCACCACTCCAGAGTGGTAGCTGTAACATTACAATGGTTATATAATGAAATATCATTTTAATCAAAAATTTATAATTTAAGATTCATTCTTGATCTTGTACAATCTATAAATTTCAGATGCATAAAACTTCATCCAAAATTATAATATACAGATCTGTGTAACTGCCTTAAAAATTCTCTGTGCTCCATCAATCTCCTTCTTTCTCCACCTCACCCATGGTGTCCACTCATCTTCTTTCTGTTCCATGTAATGCCTTTTCAAAGTATCATGTCTTTGAAATCATATTAAAGAGAGATCTTCTCACATAGCCTTCTTTGATTTTTCAGCATGCAGTCTCATTTCCTGCATGTCTGTTATGGCATTTATTTTAATGCAAAATAATATTCCATTCTCTGGAGTTACCACAGTGTATTCACCTTCTGAAGGACAACTACTTTGCTTACATGGCTCAACATTTAAAACTAAAAATGCTAGAGACATCTCTTTGCATCCAAAATCTATTTGCTTTCCACTCTGCTGCAGTTATCTTTTGTTAGTATTTTCCCCCTTATTGAAGCAGGAAAAGTATTTGGTATGGTTCCAATGACAGGTCATGTACTTATCAATTATAATAAGTAGAAGTAGAAATTACTCATAATTAGTTCTTTAAGTTGTATGGGAATGTTGTTAATTTGTGAACAGTTGGTTGAATACCAGAGAGCTTGTTTTAGGTTATCTGAATTACAGATTCTCAGTGTTTTCGCTAATGATTTTTTTTCATCAATTTAGGGTCAGGAGTAGAGAGGCATAAAACCACATTAAGACAAATTGTATTCTAAATATTTCATTGTTGTATAACTGTTTTCTGAATGACTCTAAGGATGTTCATATGTTCTACCTAAAACAAATTCATTGTGTAGGTTTCAGATTTCAACTCTCCACTATCGCAGATTGTATGTTGCTTTGTAATGTGATCCCTCAATACAATATTTTTATAAAATTATCCTTCAATAATGTTCATCAATCAATATAATATTCCATTAATTGCTTTGTTCCCATGGAGTGTTATGCTGGTAGATATATAAACACACGTATATTTGTGTATATAATATATGTATACATATAGTTTTCATAATGCTCAACAATTATAACATCAAATTAATTTTGTTACACAAAATAAGAATTTTTTTAGTTATTACTCTAAATGTGAAGTTCTACTCTCATTATTTCCATTATGATGTTGAAATAAAAATATAATGACATATTTACTGGGTGTTTCAATCACATCTACCTCTTTTCTACTTGATTATCTAATAAACTCTTTCATATTAATTGTATGCTTGCATTGAAAAGAATGTTTGACACCAAACTTGTCTGAGGGTGTTTTTCATCTCTGTATTTCTCAGTGTGTAAATTAAGGGGTTAAACATGGGAGCAATGATGGTGTAAAATAGTGCAAATATTTTGTCCTCAGGAAAAATAGCAGGAGGTCGCAAATAGATAAAAATTGCAGGTCCAAAAAATAAAATGACCACAGTGATATGAGACCAACATGTAGAAAGAGCTTTGCGTCTTCCCTCCACTGAGTGATTTCTTAAAGTGAAGAGGATAATGCCATAAGAAAGAAATACGACAACAAAAGTAACTAAGGCAACCATACCTGAAAAGGCAATCACCAGAATTCCAGTGATGTAGGTATCAGCACAGGCAACTTTTAGCAAAGGCAAAATATCACAGAAATAGTGATCAATTTCATTAGAACCACAATAGGGCAAAACGATTGTCATAGAAAATAGAGGAAAAGAATGGATAGCCCCGCCAACCCAAGCAGCTAAGATTAGGAGATTGCATCTTGTCCTGTGCATGATAAGCATGTAGTGGAGAGGCTTGCAGATGGCAACATAGCGATCGAAAGCCATGGCAGTGAGAATGAAGATCTCAGTACCTCCAAAGAAGTGCATGGTTAAGACTTGTAGCATGCAGTTTTCATAGGAAATGGTCTTTCTTTCCACTAGCAGGTCAGCAATTAACTTGGGTGTGACAGTGGAGGTATAGCAGATGTCTATTGAGGATAAATGACTGAGGAAATAGTACATTGGTTGGTTAAAAAGAGGACTGCATCGAACAGAGATAAGGATCAGTAGGTTACCGACCAACAGGGCAACGTAACAGAGTAAGAAGAGCACAAAGCAAAATGCTTCTATATTCTGGTCATAAGAAAGTCCTAGAAGGATGAATTCTGATATGTTTCTCTGGTTTTGCATTTTAATATGGTGTATACTATACATAAAGGAGTCATGTATCTGAAAGATATAAAATAATATCCAGTGAAAAATTGATTGTATGAACTCAGTAACATAATATTTACAAAAATGTATTGACATGAATAGAATATATTAAACCTGATTTATTATACCGCATTGCTCTTTCATTATGCTTTATTTTCTTATAAGTCATTTGTGGAAGGTTTCTGTTATGGCAGAGAGATAGTCTTCACTTTTTGATCTTGTATATAAGGACAACTTTCCTTCTTTAAATATTATCAAATAAGATTCTGTAAATACACTGGGAATGAATCCTGAAGAAACACCAGTGTGCTGAGATACCTCAGCTTGAACTGCTGAACCTTTATTTGTATACAGCATACTCTACTTTGCTACATGATCATACATTGTTAATGAGTCTCGTTAAACCAAATAAAATAAATATTATATTAAAAAGCAAAGAATGGTCTAAATATTACAATAAGAAAAAAATAATAACAAAATTATTTTTAAATCATCAAATACATTCATTTTTTGTGTTTTAGTTTCATATGTTAAACACCATGATGTGTATTTAAAAAACTCAAAATGCCTCCTTGAAAGATTATTTAGAAACCATTAACTCTAGTGATTACAAATTCAGTATCTATTTGGTATAGTATTTTAGAGATTTAGAAGAGAATAGATGACAGCTATGGCTTTAAAAATATTATTCACACCATAAGACATAAATTCTATTTTATATTAGGATCCAAAACTCCAAATTCATAAAAGAGTTCCATGATTGGAACTATTTTATCCTCATTATCACTGGAAGACTTCAGATCATCCTTAATATAACAAAACAGAATACTGTCAAAAGATTCAACAGTTATCAGTAACTAACAAATGTGAAATAATTTAGAAAGGCTGAGATCATTAACCTGGATTCATATTTCAGCTGATATTCTTTGATCATAATGTGGAAATAAGGTAAATTTTTCAGATACCTTACTTTATATAAAGTATAATGATTTACAAAGAAGTATTATATGATAGAATGCGAACAATGCAAAGGCAAAAATCAATTTACTAATCCAATGTTCAATTTAACCTTCAATAGAAGAGATTCAGACATAGAAAATCCAAACAATTTCTCAAGATTGAAAGGCAATACACATGAAGGTTAGAAGACAGAAAGTCTGATCCTCCTTCACGGTGAGACTACATTTCCTGTGTGAGAGTTGAAAGCAACAGTGGAAAGGTGTCACAAAGAACATCCGTGAAAAATACTATTTTCAAACCTCACCTGATGAGAAAAGAAAATTTGTGTTAATGGGTCACCAGAACTCAAGCTCACCCTTCTGAAAGTGTATATATGTTAATAGATATGGACCATTTCATATAAACATATATGCTCGAATTCTCTTTGAAATGTGTGAATTTCCCCTCAGTGTTACAAAATAGACATTCCACAAGAATCTTACCAGAGATCAAGGTAGACAATTGGTGTTCTCACGGAAGGAAAGAGAAAAGGGAAACGTGGTTTGAGGAGAATTCAGTCATTAAACAGCAATGATATGAAGGAAGTATGTAAAATATAAGTCACAAATAAAGAATATTGGGCAACTGTTGAATAAATGGTTAGAGTAGTGAGAGAAAAAGGTAGAAAATTTGAGAAGCGTTTATAAGTGATGTGAGTTTAATATATAATATGTGATCTGTCTGAATTTTTTAAACTCTTCAAGTTTCCTTTTCATCATATTTATAATTACGATATGATAATAAAATTCAGAAACATAGTGATGAATGCAAAATACAATATAAAATAACTCAGTGACATTATGTGGTTCCCAGCAGTCATTTTCTTTTTACGGTCTTTTATCTTTGCTACAGAGATATCTGGCACACATATAGAAGTAAGACCAATGGGAAAAATGAGGGTCATTGAAGACATGATTTTCTAACTGTGATAAGGTAAATTTCTATCCAAAAATATGTTTGAAAACCTGTCAACTTGGTGACAGATTGGTTACCTTAGGGCATTTCTTAACACAAATCACTATACTGTCTTTTATATACTGCAAAAATATATTCAAATAATCACTGAATTTCTTTGAGACTATCGAATGTTAAATATGCATTTGTTTGGGTTATGCTGTCAACTTATGAATAATAGCTTTAATATTTAAATAAATGCTTTCACCACGTTTTCAAATGTTCCTTAGTGGATCAGAATGTAGCATACTATAAAACTTACCTTAGTGACTCAGGAAACTGGTCTATTTTATAATGGCACGTGTTTTGAATATAAGAAAGTCTTCTTTATTGTAGATGTTCCAGCATGAATTATTTCTTAATAGTGTTAATAAAGGAATGTATATAGGTACAACACTAACACATTCACTGCAAACAAGAAATATTTAATGCCATTTTCAGTAGAATTTTATCATAAATAATAAACAATTGAAAAAAATGCCAGAACATATTTATAATAATAAAATTGTCGTGTTAAAGAAAAAGCTGCTAACTTTACAATAAAACTATATATAAATAAATATAAATAGCATATAATTAGTGCAGCACATGGCTGGTGAGACCCTCCCAAATCAAGATGTCATGAGTAACTCACTAACCATCAGATCTGAGTACTGTCAGTTTAATTTTAAGCTTCATCAAGATGCATTCCACCTTCGGATACTCACTCTGTCAAATTGCTATGAGAATCAAAATCTGGTACAAACTGCAGATGATACCAAAGCAGTAATTCAAACACATCCAAATTAGTTATTTGAAAATATTTCAGAATTATCAACATGTCTTTATCTTTCTTCAAGTTTACAGTGGAAGTAGTTAACAAATATTCATAAAAACTCTCAGTGATGCAAGGAAAATTATATATTTATCGCTCAGGAAAGCAGGCAAGGATTTTTGAATGCTAATTTAACATCTTAATACCAACCCAGACTGAAAATTGCACAAGTGTTTTCTATTTTTTTTAATTCCAGCAAAAGTAACACAAGCGTTTAAATCCTAAAACTCATCTATTTTATGCCTATGTCTGATGCAACTGGATTTGGGAGAACAGAATATAAACTTAAGTGACAAGGCAAAAATTAATAGGTCTTTGAAGTTTCTAAGTAATTATACCCCCACAGGTATTTCTAAAATAAAATGTCCTTGGTTCCCGTGGGTGTAGTTTCACATCCTGGAGCTGAAAAATTCTTGTCAGAAAGAGCAGTTCAGGAAACTGTGCTGAACTCTTCCAGTCTTTTGAAGATTGGAGGGAAGCATTGGTAGCCTGAGTTATGCAAGTGTTTATGTTCTGCCCTACCTGGTTGCTAGTCCAAGGAATTCACGAGAACACACAGGTGGCGGCAGGTCAGACAGCTTCCAGGAAGCTACAGCGCCACCTGCAGTTAGAGGGACTCTTTTAATAGGGGGTCCTTCAGAGGGAGGGCGGTGAACTGACAGGAACAGCCAGGTGGACAGGAACAAACAACAGACAAGTAGGCAACAGCGACATTCCAGGGCAGGATATTGTTAGGCTGGCCCAGGGACAAAAGCAGCAGCGGCCATGCCCGGGAAAGGCCAAGCCCGGGAAAAAGGTGGATGACGTCAGAATAAGGGATGCGACCCCCACACCTGGATTCACAGGGCCAATCCCCAATCGCCATATGGGAAGCCCGCGAAATTCCTCTGCTTAAAGAGCCGGTACCCCTTTGTTCTGGGCGCGACTTCCAAGCCCGCAACTTCCCGGCCCTCTGCGGACTTGGGAGTTTTGCCCGGGTGTGCAACTCCAATAAAGCCCTGGCTATTCGACATTTTTTGTTTGATTGAGCTTGTCTCCTCGCGGAGCCCAGAAAAGCCTTACAGATATCACTGGTGCAGTCAGTGCATGCGGAGGCAGTTATCAATCATCCCAGAAAGTCCATCTGTTACATTCAAGTCTGTGCTCAATGCTGGCCACCCGCTGAAACCACTTTCACCGGTGGGGTCTGGGTCATGTTCTGCTACCTTGCAGTGTGTAACTTTACAGGCTGGCTTTCAGGAAAATCTGAGCGAGAGAGCAAATAGAAATAAACATGCACATTTACAATACAAATATGAGCATTATCAAGCTCTTATGTATTCAGTGTACATAAATCAATAAAATCAATGAACTGCAATGTTTAAATTTGTTCCATTGTTGGTTAAGAATTAAATATACTGGAATCAATAATTGAACATGAGAGACATAAAAAGGTAAGAAGACGGAAAGTAAAATAAACATTTATTTCCCCTTAACTTGGCAAGGAAGAAAGGGATACATCATTAAGTAAAACAAATGTGGAAAATCAGAGGAAGGACATAATGCACAACAAAATGTTTAATGGTGACTATTGGGTTCTCTCTCTTACCATTGAATTTTCAGTTGGTTATTTAGACTCAGGCCCATCTCACACACTGAAATTCATTGTCTCTTTCAACCATATAAAAATTCATGTAAAGTTTTCTTATGCATTTAAAACATCAGTATCTCAAAATTTGTAGTGTCACCTGGTTGAAACAAAGTACTTTTCAAACCATAATAATAACCATATAATTAGGTTTTATAAATTTATTGAATTCGGACATTATTCACTGTGCATTGTCATTTCTTTTACAGACGCTCCTATATCTTTTCATTGCATTTCTATCAGTAATGTCTTATTAATTGTTCTATCAGCTATTATAAACAATGTCCTAACTGTAGTTTCCATCTCTGGCTTTCACCCCCTTACAGAAATTCATTCCTCTTCATCCAAGACACACAGAGAATCCTTTGCTCAACCTCGCTTTCACTGATACCCATGCTCTAGGACTCTTTTTTGCTGCCAACAGTGGGTTCATCTGTGTGTTAAACTTTCTTCTTCTGATGGTCTCCTACGTGATCATTCTGCGCTCCCTAAGGACCCAAAGCATAGAGGCAAGGGAAAAGCCCTCTCTACTTGTGTCTCCCACATCACAGTGGTCGTCCTATTCTTTGTGCCCTGCATATTTGTGTACCTGAGACCCGCCGCCACTTTACTGATAAAGCAGTTGCTGTGCTCTACAGTATGATAACAACCACGTTAAATCCTTTGATCTATACCTTGAGAAATGTCTAGATGAAAAATGCCATTAGAAAATTATTTAGTAGAGCAATACTTTCATATGACAAATAAATGTGTCTGGACTGACATGGATTCAACTGAGGAAAGGATCAAAAGAACATTTTGGATGATCTCAACTAAGAACACATGTGGGATAAAGAAAGAAAATATCTACTGTGAACCTGCATTGAGTTAAGCAGGCGCTTTGCAGGTGCACGAACATGAGAAAACATAACCAGGGACCATCTCCTGCATATTTGGAAAATTTAAACAATTGGGTGCTTAATTTTTACATGTTTCATCCATGTGTGTGAATTCATAGACTTTCCTTCTTATAAAATATGAGAAATGATTTTTTAATGTTGGTTTTAAGTGGTAATCTCTATCATAATTCAAAATAATAGACTAATTATATATATATATAACTGAAGAAACTAAAAGAAAGGTCTAATCATTCAAAAAATATATTGAGGATTCAGTAACCACAGTTTGATCGATTTCTCAGACAGTGTTAACAGTGATGTTACACTGCCATAAATGATGATAGAGAAGTAAAATCATTATACTACTAGTATTTAGTATGGTTACAGTTGGATAACTATATATATATATATATATATATATATATATAATTTTCTAATTTGTAACTAAATTCAACTATTTTATTAAAATTCATTTTGTATGTTATATTTGATAGCAATATATTGCCTATAATAGTGTAGAATTTAACTACTTGAAAGTTATAAAAGTTATTGAAGTCACTGAACCTCTAATGTATAGTTAACAAATATTATGCACATCTCTAAACTGCCTTGCAGACTTCAGATATTTTGCTCGTCTAACCACAATGTGTTTTAACTGTTACTTCAACTGAAGAAACAGGAAGAAATTCCAATCTGTAGATATGCCACATCTTTATGTAACCATTTGTTGATGGCTCTTAGATTGATTCCACATTTCATTGTTATAAACAATCCTGAAATAAATACAGTGATATTTTTAACTTTTTGGGGAATCTTCATACTGTTTTTCAGAGTGGCTGTACCAGTTTACATTCACAATAGTGCATGAGGACTCACGTTTCTCCACAATCCTGCCCACACTAGTTGTTTATATTCTTTTTATATAGACTATTATCATAGGTGAAATGCAATATTGAATTGTGGTTTTGATTTGCATCTCCCCAAAACAAGTGATGATGAGGACTTTCTGGTTTGGTTTCATGTTGGTTTTCATGTGCCTGATGCCCATCTCCATGTCTTCTTTGGAGATCTAGTCAGGCCATTTTCACTTGGGTTGTTTGTGTGTTTTTGCTTTAAGTTGTATGGGTTCTTCATACAGCTTAGATATTAACCCTTTTTCAGATATATAGATAAAAAATACTTTCCCTCATTCAAATTGACTATCATTCTGATAACTTTCTTTTATTGTGTAGAAGCATTTTATTTTGATGTAGTCCTACTATGTATTTTCAGTTTTGTTTCCCTTGCCTCAAAAGTAGACATTTCTACACCTCCCTCTTGAAGATGAAGACATCCCTAAGGCCAAAGTCATGAAATGTATTCCCCATGTTTTATTCCATTTGGTCTATTATTTCTGACCTTACATCCAAGTCTCTAATCAATTTTAAATTGATTTTTATCTATCATGTTAGAGTGATGTAGCTTCATTCATTCACACATGGCTGCCCTATTTTCCCATTGTCATCTCTATTGGATGTTCTTGTTTTGGTTGCCACAAATTAACTGGTCATATATGTGTGAGTGTATTACTTGGGTCTCACTTTAATTGCTTTGATATCTGTTTTTATTCCAGTACCATACCATTTTTATTATTATCACCTTATAGTATATTTTGAAATCTAGGATTATGATACCTCCATTCTTCTTCCTTATTCTTATGACAATGTCTACTATTGGAAGACTTGTGGGTAAAAATCCATATAAACTTTAGAAGTTTTCTTCCAATTCTATTGGAATCATGATAGGTGATGCTTTAAATTTATGTATGCTTTAAGTAAGATATTCATTTTAGCAATGCTAATTTTCCCATCCATGAGCATAAAATATCTTTATGTCTTCTTTTGATTTTAACAGTGTTTTGTAGTTTTTATTACCTAACTTTTTCACTTTTTGTACTTCATTTATTCCATGGTAATTTTTTCTATTTTATGTGATTTCATATAGGGTTATTTTCTTCATTTCTCTTTGTGCTAGCTCATTATTTGTGTATAGAATCCAATACGGGTTTGCATATTAATATTGTAGTTTATAGCTTTATGTATTAATTTATTAGTTCCATCAGAGTTTACTGAACTCTCTGGGGTTCTCCCAATCTCTTATAATCTGCATAGGAGGATTTCACCACTTTTTTCAAATTTGTAATAATTTAGGTGCTTTTCTTATTTAATTTCATGGACTAGGTTCTACACATATTAAATAATAGTGACAAGAGTGTGCATTTTGTTTTGTTCCTGGTCTTAAAGGAAAAGCTTTCAGTTTTTCCCTAAAGTAGGATGTTGACTATATTTTTGTCATGCTTAGCTTTTATTAGGTTGAGGTATGTTCTGTGTCTATCAATTTCTGAAAGCCATTTACCATGAAAGTGTGTTGAATTGTTTCAGAATACTTTTTCTTCATCTATTGAGATGGTCATATGGTATTTGTCCTTTTGTTCGTGTGGTATATCACATGTATTGAATTCCATATTTGAACTATCCTTGCATCCCTGGATTAGTATATTTTAAATTAATAAACTTTTTTTTAGAAGAGTTAAAGGTCACTGAGAAATTGAGCAGAAAGTACAGTGTTACTGTACTATATAAGCCCTGTCTCCACACAGGGACAGTTACCCCATTCAAAGTGGTACATTTGCCATAATACAGTAAACATTAGCCATCAATATTACCAAAAATGTATACTTTACATTAGATTTCACAACTGATGTTGTAGAATCTCTGAGTTTTTGCAAGTATAGTTATAAAAGTGGAGAAATATCCAGAACAGTTTCACTGTCTTAAAAATCCTATTCTCTGCATATTTATCACTCCCTCCTCTCTAAGCCTGGACATTCATCGATCTTTTTTAGTATCTTAACTGTTTCATCTTTTCTAGAAAGTCATATTGTTGAAATAATTCTATAAATATTGCTTTCAATTCAGTTCTTAAATGCTTTAATATGCATGTTTTCTGTGTGATTTCATGACTGATTAGCCCCCTGCTTTTCACTGATGGATAATAGTCTCTTGACTGGATAGTTTATCTTTTCACTTACTAACAGACATCTTGACTACCTCTAAGGTTTGACAATTCTAAATAGAGCTATCAACATCCCTGTGCAGTCAAAATGCATTTCTGCTATTGGTTTGTTTCTTTGTTCTTAGGACATATAGTATTTTTGTTTCTTTGTTTGTTTTTTCTCATTTTATTCAGAAAGACTTTAGTTTTGCATCCTGTAATGCAGTTATAAAGTTAGGAATGTAGGGCGAGCAAACACATTTTATTATACAGCTCCTTAAATGTTTAGGGAATGCTATTGAATTCTCATCAATAAATACTAGACCAGATCTTTGCTTTCCAGCATTCTGAATTAGTGATTATTATTTTATTCTCAATCCTTTTTGTTATTATGTATTTGAAAGGAATGTCAAGGGAGTTGACTCACTTAAAGTAAGCTTTAATCTCCATATTGCTTTGTTAGACAAATGTTTTCTGAATGACACTAGGGATGTGCATGTAACTGGTCTATCAGATATTTAAACACATTGTTTTAATTTTAGATTTCAGAAGATGTACTACCACAGAATGTATAACTCTATATGGTTTGAACTCTAAACAAGAAGTTTCATATTACTAATATAATTTTGAAATGTCTCTCCTTATAATTCACTGGCAAATATAGCAACTGTCTTATTTGCTTTGGCCCTACTACTTTATTTTTTCATTAAGTTAATATTATAAATATAATCTTAATACATCATAAATTTAACTCAATTTTTCAATTAATTTTGAGATGCAGGAATTATAACAGATAGTTATTTTTATATTTGTAGTTCTATTTTGATCATTTATTTTAAGATAGACTATGTAATATGAAAACAAGAGATTTAATAGAAGAGACTAATATAAATAAAAATCTAGGAAATGTAATGATAAATACATGAGTTCCTATGAAACGTTTCAGTAACATACATATAGTTGATAACACAGTCATTTTCTTTTCTTGATATTTCTACTTGAGCTAAATGATTGGAAGCTATGGATATTGCATCCATACATATACAATCAAGTTTAATGGAAAAATAAAGAAAAAATAGTGTTCATAGCACGGATTTATTAAGCAATCTTCAAATTTGGCAACTGAAATTTGTTTGACTCTTTAGTTGGTTTGATTATAGGTGGGCTAGCTAAGGGTCTTCACACTAATCATTCGTCAGATTATTTTTTGGAGAACTAAAACGCAATCATTTACTTTTTCATCTAGTAATATTGAATAAAATTTATGCTTGCCACTAGGGTTATGCTATCCACATTAAAATGAAAGCTCATATATTTGAATAAAAGTCTCCACTACTTTTTCTAGTTTTCTCGTAGACAATATACACCAGGTGACGAAACTGCATTAGTTGACTCAGATGAAACTTGTCAATGTTAGGATGACTTTATGTGATTCAAATATCAGAAAATCTTTGATTTGCAGATGCTCAAGCATAAACTGATAGAGCATAAAACCCATTTCAAAAAAGTACAATGAAAAAAATTCATATAAACACAAATTTGAGACACATATTTCCCGTTAACTTGAAATGTTTTATTTAACTCTGTTCTTAATTGGAGTGTTGCTTTTAAACTAAAAATGCAAAGATAAAACTAATGCATATTAACACATTTGATATTCATCTAATTTTCATAGGCTATAAGAAAAGTTATAGGCTCAAGAATGAAATTGTTTACAATAAATATGAAGAGCATGTAGTTCACCCAAATGAAGGCAAAAGAGATCATTCTAATGTTCAGAACCCAGTGACTCTCAGGCTAGTTTTCAGGTCACCTCAGCACTCTGCACACACACTCCTGCTGATTCATCTCCAGTATAATAGTAAAACAAAATGCAGAGAATTGCAAGCAACAACTCAAACAACATCAGATTGGCTCTTCTAAAATATTTTGAAAATCTTAACAATGCTTAGGTTTATAGTGGAAGTAGACTTGAAAAATTCTCTAAGACTACCAGAGATTCAAGGAAAAGTGCTTCTTTAAGACCCAGAAAAGCAGCCTAGGAATTTTTCTAAATCAGTTTTATTTGCTTGTAAGCTCCAGGATCATCAATTCAAACCGCAGTCAATGCACATCTCACTGTCCACCCACCCCCAGAGTGCTAGTCCCTGTCACCTGGAGTGTTCTGACTCTGTCTCATGTTCCCTTCCCTTTCACACGCCTCCCATGCCTGACCTCTTGTACCACAGTCTTGCAATCAAATTCCCAAGAGTTTTTTTTATTGTGTTTGTTACTTTGGTCATTTTCTGTCTATATTCACAAGTGAGTCAACCATCCAGTATTTTTCTCTCATAGTTTGCTTAGTATAATCATTTCAAGTTCCAGAATCCATGTGGTCACACCAGAAAATAGTTGAGTCTCTTAAAGGATAGATTTTAATCTGGATCGCAGAGATTTTCTTCTTCAGCTCATGCAGTGTTGGTAGCCATCCAGTTCCAACTACCCAAATGATGTCAATGATAAATGTCCCAGGGACACAAGACAAAAGAACAATGAAGATCACCTTGTTGACTTCATCCAGTTCCAACTACCCAAAGCAAATGATCTCAATATAAATGTCCCAAGGACACATGAAAAACAATGAATATCACCTTGTTTACTTCAGTTCTGAAAATATTATTTTAGACCATACCTTCTGAATAGCAATTTTCATTTCCATGTTTCTCAGGTTATAGATGAGAGGATTTAGCATGGGAGCAATCAGTGTAAAACAAGATTTCTTTATCATTATTTTGAATCCCTGAAAGTAGAATATAAATATAGATACAGGGCACAAAGAATAAAACTACAACTACAGGTTGAAAGAGCTTTTTGTCTCCCTGCAGAGGAGTGTATTCTAAGGTTATATAATATTAGTATATAAGAATCTACTAAGACAAGAAAAACAATAACATACCAATAAACCTGAATTTGCAGTCATTAGGATATTAACAACATGAATATCTTTCCACAGCAACTTCAAAAGAAGTTTCACATCACATAGAGAGGTGTAGCATAGTTCTTCAGCATCTCACTTCTCTACAGCAACTGTTGAACAAAGACCCTGTACAACCAATCATCCTTGGTGAACTCCATAGTCATGACCTTGAATGCTTGTCATGATGCTTGAGATGTGTTCCTTCTGTGGCTCTTGGAATAATGAAAGAAAGATGATTCAGCTGTGAAGGACTTTTGAGAACATCAACTTCCCTGTTTTCTTACTAGTTCTGTCACAAAGTGGGTATTCTTTGACAAATCACTGAATTACTGAGGTCCAAGTTCTTTAAAGTGTTCAAGAGTCAGAGGTGGGGCTAAATATAAAAAATATAAACTGTGGTGCAATGTCAATATTGAAAAATGAATGTAGCATTGTGAACAACAGATTTAACAAATATCAAGAATTTTTTATATATCAGCGATGGAAAATCATCTAGTATAATATTTTCAGTGTATTGTTACAGCTTTCCTAGCCGACAAAAGTCAAATGTGTGCTCTTTTGGAAGTATTATAGCCAGTTTATTATGCATGCAAGCTCAGCTGGAGTTCTCTCCAAATCTCTGAGCCCTGAAAGAATGGAGGTACACTTATATAGGTTTAGAGAGACATAAAGGTGCAAATTAAAGCGGGAGTGACAGGCAGACACCCAAGTTAATTATTAATTCTACAGAATATGCATAAGATTTTGATTCTAAATAAATAGGGAAATTTGTATCTTATCAGCTATCTGTGTATTTTGAGAGACAAAGGGGAGCATATTAACGTGGGGGTGACAAGCAGGAACTCAAGTTAATTATAAATTCTCCACATATATAGAACAGACCTAGGATCCCCTTGCAAATAACCAGGGAAGTTTGCATCTATTAGCTTGGCGGTTGTCATGGCTACTAGAATGGCGGGAAGATCCCTCCTCCCTTTTACACATTCCGATAATTTTCGTGGTGGTGGGAAATGGTAGCATGGTGGTGGGGAAATGCCAGTATGGCAGCTGGAAAATGGCAGGCAATTATGGCAGTGGGAAAATGGCGACTGATTTTTCTCCTACATTCCACCCTTTCTTTCCTCAAACTGATCAATAGTCAACTTTGATGGATCCACACATGGGGAATATGGGGAATAGAGGCGCCGACTGGATCTTGCTACTTCCTGATGAACGGGGCTGTAGTAGAGTGTGGCATCTTGGACCATCTCAATATTCAAAGGGATATAGCTAGCATTCTTGCTCATCGTTGGGGTGTATGGAGTTATATTGCCGGGCTAGTAGGACATGCTTTCTTGTGACCTGCTGAACAATTGAATCTATGGTAGATAGAATCAGGCATATCATGACAGGTAGAAGACAAAGAAGTAAGACAGATCCCAAAAATGAGTCCCGTGACTCCAAACAGAGTTTTAAATCCTCCAGCCTAAAGAACCAAGAGTCACATTTTGAGTCAAAGAGGGACTTCCAGCTCTGGACTGGGATATGGTCTATTTTCTACATATCTCTGACTAGTTTTCCATTGTTATCTATTTGCAAGCAGTTTGTTAAACTGAATTTAGGGCAAACTCTTCCTTCTGCTAATAAATAATATAGGGCTAATTGATTTTGGAGGTGTGCAGTTTTCATCTGGGTAGCTCTATTTACCAATAAACCTAGTGTAGTAGCTGTTTGATTGGTAATTATTTCTACTACTGCTTGTAAACTTATTAATCGTTTAAGAGGTACATGGGGGTTTGGTAGCTCCAACTGACGTTTTGTGCCCAAATGGTAGGACCATAGCTTTGAATTATTCTTTCAAGAAGCCATTCTTTGCCCCATCCGTTGGCATCTCTAGTTAAATTAAGACCAGTGTCTGTACTCTGTTTTGGTCTGTCCAGCTCAGCATAAACTTTAATTCCAAAAGTCTTCCCTACATATTTTCCTAAGAAAAGCACTGAAGCCTGGTGATGCTAATGTAGCAAGTACTAGTCCAACTTTGGGGAAGGCAGGTACTGGCTGTTTTGCTACAGATCCAAAAGTGATCTTTTAGTGCACAAGCAGTAATTTCAAAGTTCTGTTCTCAGTCATGGAGTTTTAGACTTGGATAATAGTGGTAGTCTAAAATTCCCTAGAGGTGGCCCTAGGATTCGTGACTCTCCCTGGTAGTCATATGAACAGTTCCATAGGTTAGAGCTAGGATGCCAAATATAGCCCCTATGCTGGCAGGTTACACTTCAATAGTAAGTGAACCCAAAACTTTCTTTAACATTGGTCTCGGTCCAGGTCCATTTGTAATATGTGCAAGCACTGAGACCATTCTCACTGCATCGCTTACAGGGCAACATCATTTTCAAGAAGACCATTTGTCGGCAGGTGAAATATGGTTCCCTTCTGACTACCTGAATAAAGGTGTCCCTGTTTTGGGGATCTGTCATGTGGCATGGGAAACAGAATTCGTTGATCAGTATGCCTATTTTATCCCAATTTCCTCTTACAGGTGCACGGTCAAGGGGGGTTGTCTTCCTGGAGTACGTCCAGTTGCAACCACTATGGTCAAGTAAGATTCCCGATTATGCAGAGGTCTGTTTCAAACAATATATTCTGGGAGGGGTTCATCTAAAGGCCAATCAGCACAATGAGACAGGCATATACCAAGTTCATGGCTTCAAAATGCTTATGAAATTTGAACAATCTTCCAGAGTGGAATTGGAGAAAAGTTGGCCATCCAGTAATCCTTATTAGTTGACAAGCAACAATCCCATTGAAGGGGCTGTAGAACTGGCTGACAAAGGCAACTAGGAGAAGACCCAGACTAGGAAAAGAGCAATGAGCAGAGATAGACATGGAGTCTAATAGTGGGACATCAGATCCTCTAAACCTCTGGTGAGATACGTGAAAAGTTGAATTGGGTGGGAGACAGCTGCTGGGCAGTTCAGGTGGAGCTCTGGTTGGATGGGTCTCCCTCTTGCTTAGGCAATGTGCTGTGCTGGTGGACTGTCTTCACCCACGAGTAGTGTACTCTAAGAGTAATTCCTGAAACTTTAAGAGCAGTTGGAGTAACAAGCTCAACAGTATGTGGGCCTGTCCACTGAGATTTCAGTAGCTATTTCCTCCAGTCTTTGACCCATACCCATACCAGGTTCATGCTGGTGAACTGGGGCTCCTAATGAGATCGGGACACTCTGTAGTACAAATATGTTTATAGCCTGAAGAGGGGTACCCAAAGCCTGGATCTGTTCCCACAGATGTTTGTCTCCCAATTGGGAAAGACTCCTGAGGATAGCATCCAGGATTGGCGGGGAAAACCATATAGGATTTCAAATGGAGAGAACTAGTTTTCTTGGGGTGCATCTGACTTAGACAAGAGATAAGGACAGGAGATCTACCCACGTCTGAACTAGCTTTTCCAAAGTGCTCTTGACAGTGCGGTTCATTCACTCAACTTTCCCTGAATTCTGTTTCTGATAGGCAGTATGTAACCTCCAAGTAACTGACAGTCCCTTTGAAACTGTCTGGACTAGATTGGCTACCCATCCACTACACCCCTGGGGGTAGATGTGGGGTACTGCTGGCATTATTTTGAGCATATATGACACACGGGTCTGTCATTGTCCTGCAGAGGGCAGGGAGCTTACTGAAATAAAACTGCTTTTGGAGTACCTCTTCTAGAGGTGTTTTCCAAAGTTGAGTTAGCTGGTGGTGGTCTGTAACAACCTGGATTCTCAGAGCTTGTGGTACATATATTCTACCATCTGCCAGCTGTCACCATTCCCCTGGCACTTTAGTAGCTCCTTCTGACTTGGCCCATTCTTCCTCCCGTGGGGTGTATGGAGGTTGTACTGGTGTCTGGACTGAGTTCAAGAGGCAGGTTGTTTCTCCAGCTCTGCCCTCTGCTACAGCCTAGTACACAAGCCGATTCCCTGTGGAGATACAATCTGTGCACCTTTGATGTCTCAAGCAATCTAGAATAGCAACCTCTGCTGGAAGCTAAACAGCCTCCAGTAGTTTCAGGATTTCCTCTTTGTTTTTGTGAATTTGTCCCCAGCAGTTAATAATCCTCTCTTTTTGTACATGACCCCACGTTTGTGCACAGTAGCAAATGCGTACTGGGAGTCAGTATACATATTAACTCTTTTCCCTTCTGCTAGTGTTAGGGCTGTGATTAAAGCCTGAAGTTCAGTCTATTGTGCTGTCTAATCATGGGGGAGCACTTTTGACTCAACTACAGAATCTTCTGTGGTTATGGCTTAGCCAGCCCGCCTCTTCCCTTCTTTCATATAGCTGCTACCATCTGTGAAAAGAGTGAGCTCAGGATTCTGTAATGTGGAGCCTCGCAGATCTGGCCGGCTGGCATGCACCTCACCTACCAAGTCAGTGCAATAGTGTTCTGGACTGTTCCTCTGAAGGTAGAACATGGAGGGGTTTTGAATCTGAACAGTTTCTAGAGTTACCCGGGGTTTTCAAAAAGCAACACTTGGTAATGGGTAAGTTGCGCATTAGACAGCCTTTTTACCCATGACTGTTCATCAGAGTTATTAATGCATGGAGCAATTTCCTATTTATTTCCTGGCCAATCTTGAGCTTCTCTGCTTCCTTGATGAGGAGTACAGTAGTGGCTAGCGCTCTTAAATAAGGGGTCCATCCCATGGTGACTGAGTCCAGCTTTTGGACCAGTAAGTCACCGGCCTCTGTCATGGACCAACTGCCTGAGTAAGCACTCCTAATGCCATTTTGTCCTTCTCATACACAAAAAGGTTAAAGGACATTTGTACATCCGGGAGTCATAGCGCCAGGCCTTCCAAGATATTGCTTAATTCCCTGCAACATCTTCTCCTGTTCCTCCCTCCAGGTGAGTGTGTCTTGCAAAATGACTACTTTTCTCTTGGCTTCTAGTGACTAATGTCCCTAGAAATGACAAACCCAGATAATGTACTTTCTTTCCACAGATCTGGGCCTTTGTCCACTAGACTTTGTACCCAGATTCAGCCAGATTCGTAAGGAGGGAACAGGTACCAACAAGGCAATTTTGCCAACATGGAGCTGGCTTAGAGGAAATCATCAACATATTGGAGGAGAATGCAATGAAGATTCTCATGGGGAAAGGATGCTAGGTTTTTCAGCCAGAGCATCCAAGAACATCATGGAGCAATTTTTAAAGCCCTGTCCAGGTCATCTGCATTTTTAGCCTGTGTTTTGGTCAGTCCACTCAAATGCAAAAATGAGCTGATTTTGCCAGGCTAGTTTTATGCAAAAGAAGGCATCTTTCAGGTCTAGGCTGGTGAACCAAGCTGCATCTGGTAGTAATTGGCTTAGTAAAGTATATGGGTTTGAAATTATGGGCTGTAATGAAACTGTCACTTAGTTAATGCCTCTTAGGTCTTGCACTGGCCAATAGCCTCTCTTTGGCTTTCTGTTTGGAAGTAGGGGTGTATTCCAGAGTGACTGTCTTTCTCTGAGGTTCCCGGCCTGTTTTAACCAGTCCAGGTGTTCTCGTATTCCTAGCTGAGCTTCCTGAGGGAAGGGATACTGACACAAAAGTTGGTCCTGGGCTCCTGGTTAATTCATCTATGATTGTAAGCATTCTTTCCTCCAATCCTGGCGGGATACTCTCCACCCATGCTAACGGGAAGGTAGAGAAAAAGCTTGGCAGGTTTTTCTCTTCCACTTCATGCAGGCTGTAAATATGCACTCCTTTTGGGGTGAGGTGACTGTTAGAACAAGCCCTGTGGTCTCAGGTTTGAGCTGCAGGGTGGCTTCTCCTGCCTGGCTAACAGAAATCTGAGACCCAAGTTTGGCTAATAAATCTCGGCCGAGCAGAGGTATGGGACAGTTCGGCATGTATAAGAACTCATGCTTGACTATGTGGCCTCCTAATTCATGAGTACAGGCTTTGTTGAAAGGCTGGCGGGCTGCCTGATCCCCAGTGGATCCCATATTAGTTGCAGATCCTGTTTCAAATGGGCCCACTGGTGTAGTTATGAATGCATGCTCTGCCCCAGTGTCCACCATAAACTTCATAGGTTGGCTCCCTACACTTAATCTGACCATCGGCTCACAGGGAACTAAATTCATAGAGCCTGGTCTCTCTCAGTCCAAATAGGGACCTTGCAATTTGAGGAAGTTCGAAACATACGCTTCTTTACGCAGATACAGCCTATTGGGATCTTCCTTCACAGGCATTCATTCTTCCAATGACCAAATTATTGCAGCAAGCGCATTGGTACTTTCAGAGTTGGGAGCGGCCTTTCCTTTGTCTTGCTAGTCTCCTTCCCCCTCCACCTTCACAGGACCATTTTTCCTGGAGAGCTGCTGTCAGAAGCGTGGCCTTTTCTTTCAATTTGCGGTCAGCCTTCCTCCTGGCTACCACTTCCTGATTCATAAAAACTTTGTTAGCTCTCTCTAAGAGTTGACTGATAATCATTCCAGTGAAACTTTGTAGTTTCTGAAGTTTTCCGTGGATATTTGCAGCTGCTTGGGCTGTGAAGGCTGTATCTATCATTCTCTGACTGTCTGGGGGTTCTGGATCAAATGGGTTGTGAATTCGGAAAGCCTTGCACAGTCATTTGTAGTTGTCCCCCAGCAGCCCATCGGGCATTTGGGTAACGGCAGCAGTTTTGGATATTAGTTGGCTTTAGAGCCCCAGCTTGCACTCCCAGCAATATGGTTGCCTGTTATTATTGGATATTTGCTTGTCCCTCCTCTGTATTGAAATCCCAGTTGGGCAGTCCTTCTGGAGCTATCATTCCGGCCCAGGTGACTACATCAACAACTCTGGCCGGGACATTTGCCACCAGGTATGAATAAGCTCCCCCCTATTATAAGCCTTCTTTTCTCTGTGTTAAAGAGGGTGTGGAGTAACTGCTGGCAGTCCTCCCAAGTTGGTCGGTGTGCTTGAAAGACAGTGTCGAGGAGACCTGTCATACCTGGGGTTTTTCTGAGTAAGAAGAAGAGCGGTGCTTCCAATTCAGAAGGTCTGTGGTTGAGATGGGCTGAAAATAAATCATTGGGCAACCAGGATGGACAGGTGCTGTCTTCCTCAATCTGGTCAAGCCCTCATATCTCTCAAAGCGGCATCTGAAGAGGAGTGTTCTGGTTTCTGGGGAATAGACATCTGCCCTGGTCAGGGAACGGTGGGTCCTGAACTGGGCTCAGAAGAAGAACAGATGACAGCACGGTGTCTGAGTCCTGATAAAAAACGGAGGTACACTTATATAGATTTAGAAAACAAAGAGATGAAAATTAAAGTGGGAGTGACAAGCAGGAACCCCTTAATTGTGAATTCTCCAGAATATACATAAGATTTCAATGGCAAATAATTATGGAAGTTCGTATCTTATCAACTGTGCATTTCAAGAGAAAAAGTGGTACAAATTAAGGTGGAGGTGACAAGCCGGAACAAGTTAGTCGTAAGTTCTCCACACAGACAGAACGTACATTAGATCCACTTGAAAGTAATAAATAAAGTTTGTGTCTATTAGCTCGGCAGTTGTCATGGCTACTAGAATGACAGGCAGGTCCCTCCTCCCGTTTCTACATTCTGATGATTTTTTGGTGGCGGGAAAATGGCGGCCGATTTTTTTCCTACAACACATTTTGGCAAAATGTTATGCATTATACATGGCAAAGTACAGTAATTAGCTTTCAGCTGAAATACGTGGATAATAGGAACAAAGAGTTTGATCTATTGGGATCACAGAGAATAACACGATACGAAAAATCGTACTTGTGTTTTTGTTGTCTACATCTCACCTCTGTAGTAGAAAATGTTCTCATTGCTCCTGCCTATCATTGGGGTCCCTCAGATCCTTTTTCCTGATCTATTTCTACTTTATTGATGATCGTTAATCCTCTGTCAATAGTCCTAAAACTACTATAGAGTCATTTCATGAAAAGACAGATAACCTAGTCAACGACTTTTTGGGTACTATTTCTGAGGTCATCCTGCTTACAGTGATGGCCTATGACCTCTCTATGGTCGTTTAAACTCTTCCATTTTACAACCATTTTGAGGGTAGTTGACCTGGAGGGTTTGTGTCCTACTAGTGCGAGTGTTATGTGTTGGGGTCAGAAAACAGAGCAAGGTCAAAGCCTGGTGAAGGCAGCTCTGTGAAAACACTGGCACAGTGTGTCTGTGACTGTTAGTCCACCAAAATAAGATAGATATAGTTATTTTGTTAGAGATCAAAGTGTATAAGCAATCTAATGTAACTATAAACTTGCTTATGCAAGCCGCTTGAAGCAATGCTGTATATTAACCCAATAAATATGTGGAAACCAGGATGGTCAGGGTTTTTGATCCAAGAGAAGAGAGACCATTGGTGCCCTGAACCCAGCTTTCCTATCTTCTTGTACTCTCTCTTGAGTTTCTCAATCTCCTGTGTCTCCTTTTCTCATTATCCCTGCTCCCAGGATTGAACTCCTGGAGTTGTGTATAGGAGACTTTATGCAATCATATACATGTCCATCGTCCAATTACGCTTCTGTGGCCCAAATGTGAGATCACTTAATGTATGGCCTAAACACTTTACTCAACATTGTCCACACTGATACCCACACTCTAGGGCTCTTCATTGCTCCCTGTGGTTAGTTGATCAGTATGTTGAACTTTCTCCTCTTTTTAATCTCACATATGAACATCCTATACTATCTAAGGACAAACTATCTATAAATGAGGTGCAAAGCACTCTCCACCTATGTCTTTAAAATCACAGTGGTTCCCTTATTCTTTGTATACTTCATATGTGTGTGTATTTAAGAACCACATACTATTTTACTGATTAATAAAGTTACTGTTTCTTGCACTATGCTAATTCACATGTGAAATCTCTTTATCTAGACCTGGAGAAATGCCTACATGAAAAATGCCATTAGGAAATTGTGCAGTAGAAAGACTATTTCAATTGAGAATTAAATATTCTTCAATCTCCATATTGATTCATCTGAGGCAAGAGACTAAATAAAGGACATTTTTAATGAGATGAACTTAGCAAAGAAGCCTATGAAATAAAGAAAAATAAAATTAATGACTATCAATCATATACTCTTCAAGAAGAAGAGCAAAGATGCATGCAAGAAAATGAGACAACCTAATCCAGGACCAGACTTTCAACGTTTGGGAAAATCTACCAAATTGCGCCTTATTTTTAGTAGCTTTGTCCATGCATTCTATTCCATAAATTTTTACTTTTATAACAAATAGAAAAAATGGTATATATGTTGAATTGAGCAATAAATTTCTATAACAATTCAAAGAGGTAGGCACTACTATTATATCCATTTTGCACTAGAGGAAACAGACAGAAGGGGGAAAGTATCAAAACAGGTATATTAAAGAGTTGTAGGATCCAATCAAATGTGTGTCTGCCACAGACACTTCAGGTGCAAAGTAATTGTATTGGGCTCCCAGGGCAATCACATGCAGAAAATATCATTGAAAATAATGGTAGACCATCACTTGCACATATATGAAAAATAAACTATTAATGGATCAAAAACTTTAAAGTTTCAACTTAGGAAATGCTTAGAAATAAAATGGAGGAAAAGATTCAACAATTTAAATACAATCCTGATTTTTAATGTGACATCAAAACAACAAACAACAGAAGGAAAGCATATATAATTGTACTACATACTAATTAAAATTTGTATGTATTTACGGATGCAAATAATAGATTGAAAAAGTGAGTCATCAATTAGGATGAAATTCAGTCAAATGTACATTTTATGTGGAATAGAAAAATAGCCAGAATATACAAACATCTCTACAACTAAATAAGAATAAACAACTGAATTCATAAATGGACAAAGGATATGAAGAGACATATCTTCACAGAAGGTCTATTAAGGGCTTATAAGCACAAGAAAAAATGTCTGACATAACTAATGACACCTGTGCACCATTCATAGAAATGTAAAATGGTACAGCCACTCTGAAAGATATTACATTTCCCAAAAGGTTAAAAATATTTTTTTATGTGATTCACTTCTGGGTTGAACCTCAAAAGAATTGAAAATGGGGTTCAATGAGATACACATACACTCATGTTTATAACATCATTATTCACAAAATATTTCAGCAATTGAAGTCTCCATCGACATTGAAGAGATAAACAAAATGTGGTAGCCATACAATTAAATCATAATGCTACTCAGTATTAAATAGGAAGGATTTCTTAATCCATGCTACAACTTTGAGAATATGTTAAATAAATCATTCATTTTCTTGAACTTTTAACATCATAACAAGTTTCTACTTAACACTGAAGTTGTGAAAATTGTACAGATTTCCTATAATAAAGCCTACACTCAGTTCCTATGCTCAGCATCAGAAGCTAACCCTAACCCTGACCCTAACCCTAAGAGGATGCTCCAGTTTCTCTTGTATATCCCCTATCCTAGATTTAGAATCAATCATTTCTTCAAAAATCCTTAACTCAAGGTAATGTATAATGGTATTTGAGAGTAAGATTTGGCTACCAGATGATCAGTATTTGTTACTTTAGAAAAAAGGTGAAATTTGTGACACATATGAATATCTTTCATTGCAAGAAGAGGCCATTTAAAATAATACAATAAATACAAATTGAAGATTAAATTCTTTATCACATATGGTTCACGTTTCTTAATTGGAAGGGAAAGGATCCTGTAGGGAATGACAGTCCCTAGACCCTTGCATTTTGCATCACTCATGTTTAAATACTCCTCAAGGGGCAGCAAAAATGAAGTTTTTCCCAATCAGAAATCCTATGTGAGATTGGATTTGAGAACTTTTATTAGCAATCTCACACATGTTGAGCCTTTTTGCAGGCATGAGGAGGAGAACTTAAGCCTCTTTGTGAGATAAAGAGATTCTAGCTCCAGATACTCAGACAGAATATTAGAAGAAATTTTTAACTCTTGGTTGACTAAAGGGTGTTTAAATGACCTTGGGAAGAAAAGAGGGCAATTGAACATTCTAACTTCTTCATGAGTTTCTGCTAAGACTTAGAAAATTTCTACTGGGCATTAGCTGCATTTCAAATTTGCACTGACCGATGTCACAGTGCTCAGCTAGTATATGAAGGGCACTTATGGGAGGACATGAAACAGGATTTTTGTACAATTAGTATACAGTCTAAACTGAGAAGCTGTTCCTGATATAGATATGATAACTATGGTGTGAACAGAGCAGGGTGCAGCTTCCCTTCTCCATGGTAACTGACTGTAGAAGAGAACCAAACACTACTGAGTTATATTTGTAAGATAATCTATTAATTCTGTCATTCACTCAAAAAATATTTGTTATTTGTTAACCACCTGCATCTTTCTAGATGCTTAAATTCACCAGTAAACAGAGAAAAAATTATCTTCCTCATATTGTTTCCGTCTAAAATGTCTTTTTTATATCTGTCATTCTAATAGATCAGATAGATATAAATTATGTGAACTCTACAAATGTGTCTATCTCTATATTAATAGATGATAAGAGGATGATAGAATCTATAGACAGATGATAAATTGATAGTTGATTGACAGATGGGTGTATAGATTAAAGATATTTTTCATAATAGGTAACTGTAGGAAAAGCAACAACCAACCTATCTTTATTATTGCTTAAGTGTTTTTACAAAGAATATATATGGATACCTTTTAAGATAGCCAGTCAACCTGTATGCAGTGAATGGCTGAGTGGTGATGTGTGTTGTAGAAAAGAAAACTGAATTTCAGAACTGCCCTTATAACTGACTGATCATCTTGCTCAGACTCCTAGACCTTAATGTTACCCAAAGAAGATCCTGTCCCCTTCAGCCTCCTGTGAAGATAGTTGCTACGGATTGGTAATGTCAATGTGAGTAACATGCCATTGCTTAGAAAGTTTTTTAAAGTTTTATTTATCATTTTTATTGAAGTAGCATATTTTATAACATTATGCAAATTCAGGTGTGCTTCATTTTAATCAGCATCTGCATCTGCTTCACTCATTAAGCTCACTACTCAAAGTCTGATTCTATTTGTGACCATATAATTGACCCCTTTTACTTAATTTTCCCATTATAATCATGACTTTCCCAATATTAGCAAAGAGAATAGTTTACAAGGGATGTTATCTTTCCAGTCATTAACCAATAATGCCGATTCCCCACCCAGATATCACAGCTTATTCTGTCAAACTTTCCTAAAACAATTCACTTATTTGATTGTGTACATTATTCAGTTACAATAGCAAATGCAAGCATTCCTAATGTAATTTTAAGCACAGAGTCTTACACTCTTTCACTTTTCACTTTACCACATATATTGAAGTCTTCTGGGTCATTTTTGTTGATGATTACATAAAACACCATCCCTGATGCTTTCAGTTCCCTTCTGATGGACATTGAAGTTGTGACCTAACATATTTCTGCTATAGAAAAGGTTACCCTGATTGTCTTTGAGCTTGTGACTGAAACTAAAAGGTAGTAAATGGATCACTAAATCTTTGTCTGTGTTCAGTTTGAATATCATTAACAATGAAGACTTCTCCCTAAGATACTGCATTCCCATCAGTGCCTACCAAAAACACATGGGAGATTGTTCCTCACTTCTTTCTCATCATAAAACACATTTATCAGAAAGATCACTTGGATAATCTGATGGGTGAAAATATATTTAATTGGAATTTAACTTTGAATGTATTTAAGTATGTTGAAATTGAGCGAATATTTGAATGTACCTCTTTAATAAAAAAATCTTTATTTTGAAATCAATTATTTTTTTCCATTAAAGTTTCATTTCTAAAGATGAATCTCTGAATACGATTTATATTTGATGAAATAAAACATTCACCTGGCATATATGTTGGAAATACATGTTGCCAGATTGGCACATCTGCTTTTAACTATCTTTTGGATTATTCTATGTGATAAGTCTGTAACAGCATTTGAAAACTATCAATATACATGAATAAATATTAATTTCCTCTCTGTTTTTCTCTCTGGTGAAGAGAAAGTTTGAAACATGCAGAGCATAGATCCATAGAATTCTCTTGAAAAGTTTTACCTGACTTAAAACTTCCTAAGGCTATTTTCAAAATTCCTGATGCTTCCTAACATGAAACTTGAAGGAACAATCTGTTTTATGACATGTGTCCTCACCCTAGTCTTCATTTCAGTCTTAGTAACTCTTTAATCTTAAAAAAATATGGTGACTCAGAAAAATACTGAATAAAAGGAAGTTTTTAACTATGAATAACTGTATAATTTTAAAAGTATAAAGTTTAGTAACAGAAGCTGAACAGTAATGCCTGGAAATGTTAGAGAGCTAATATAAAAGAAAATAAACTTAGTCAAGGCAACAAAATAAGCTTCATAATGTACCAGAATTTTTAATTGAGCGTCCGTTGCTAACAATTTTTATTGTTTCTCATTTTCTCTTTCTCCTCCTTCCTCCAACTCTCTCTGTCTCTTTCCATCTCTCTCCCACTGCCCCTTTTCTCCAACTCTAACTATGAAGTCTGTGCATGCAGGTATGCTTTAAAGGTTTATATTAAGGAAAAGAGTATCAAATGTTTCAACTATTCTTTAATTGTTTTGAATGTTGTTTCAACAATTATTCTTGAATTGTTTAGAATATTTTCTTGCAGATATTTCACAATTGCACTACCAAGTTAAAGAATTATGAAAGTATTTTAAGGTAAATTGCAGGTAAGATTTCTCTACTTTTGCAGCATACTACCCTAAAATGTGCTGGCTGAAAAATATTCAGTTCAAATAATTAACTACTCACATTAATTCCTTAAATGCATGTTCATTTTGCCAAAGAATCATTTGTCTTCTATAACTGGGTAGTTGATTGTTTTCATAAAAGGCCAGATCCATAGACTACAGATGCTATTTTTATTTTATTAAAGAACAACAGGTAAGCATCCATTGATAAAAAGCACTACCATGATACAGCATATGCATTTGAACTCCGAATGTAGCATTATTTTTCATATTTTTTTCTATTCATTTTAAATTTTTTCCTTTGCAGATTAACTACTTCGAGCCTGCATTTTCTCTTCATCAACTGAAACAATGAAGCAAAATAACAGTGTAACTGAGTTCATACTGTTAGGGTTGACACAGGATCCTTTGAGGCAGAAAATGGTGTTTATAATCTTCCTCTTTTTCTATTTGGGAACTGTGGTGGGGAATTTGCTTATTATTGTGACCATCAAGTTCAGCCGAACGCTTGGGAGTCCCATGTATTTCTTCCTATTTTATTTATCTCTGGCTGATTCCTGCTTTTCCACTTCCACAGCACCAAGATTAATTGTGGTTGCTCTCTCTGCACAAAAAAGCATATCTTACAATGAGTGCATGACTCAAGTCTTTGCACTGCACTTATTTGGCTGCATGGAGATTTTTGTCCTGATCCTCATGGCCATTGATCGCTATGTGGCCATCTGCAAGCCTTTGCGTTACCCAACCATCATGAGCAGGCGGGTCTGCATCATTCTCATTGTTCTTGCATGGATAGGGTCTTTCATGCATTCTATAGCTCAAATTATCCTGGCTTTAAGATTGCCTTTCTGTGGACCCAATTTGATTGATCATTACTGCTGTGATTTGCAGCCCTTACTGAAACTTGCATGCATGGACACCTATGTGATCAACTTGCTCTTGGTATCTAACAGTGGGGCCATTTGCTCAAGTAGTTTTGTGATTCTAATGATTTCCTATTTCGTGATCTTGCATTCCCTGCGAAACCATAGCGCAGAAGGGAGGAAAAAAGCTCTCTCCACTTGCACCTCCCACATCATAGTAGTAATTTTATTCTTTGGCCCTTGTATATTCATGTATACACGCCCCCCAATCACTTTCTCCATGGACAAGATGGTGGCAGTATTTTATACTATTGGAACACCCTTTCTCAACCCACTCATCTACACACTAAGGAATGCTGAAGTGAAAAATGCCATGAAAAAGTTATGGCTTACTAAAATTACCTCAGAAAACAAAAGATGAACAGATGGCTTTGACTGATTACTTACTGAGTTATGGTTGGACTAAATATTTTCAGATATCAGTGATATATGAGTGTATATGCTGACTCGACCATGAAATCTAACCTAGTGTAACTGTTTTCCTTAAGTTTTGCTGCTTCTATCCTCAAACTTGCAACTTCTCATACATCTTCAGCCAGACTCCTTTTTATAACTCAACTTTGACATGAGTTTTCTCTGCATTGATTCTATGCCGCATTTCAAATAAGGTGCTCTAATTTCTCTTGGACACTTCCAAAATAAAAGCACAGCTTTTATATTAAGATGTTTGTTTAATTATGTCATTCGTTTATATTTGAAAAATTAATGCTGTTGAATGTAAGGGTTTTTATTTCAGTAAAATAATATTGTAAAATAATTTTAATGATTTAATTTGCCTAAAAGATGACTAGACATTGTGGATGAGATTTTACTTTAATGTAGACCTTGAGATACTTAACTATTTGTGTGATTGATATATAGGAATTATAGAAATGGAATTCTATAATTCTATGAGATAAGAGTGTAAATTAATAGATGCTACTCAAGACCAAACTATAACTAAATATATATAAGAGATGCCAACTTTTCTGAGGTTGAAGTGTAGAAATATAGATGTACAGCAAAGGTCAGAGAGTGAAAGTTAATTAAAGAAGAAATATATCGATTGGTCAATTAGTTGACTGTATGTGGTAGAAATCATTATGAGTAAGTTTCCTAACCAAATAGCAATGTAGCAAAATAAAAATAATAAGCAGCAGAGGATTTCAATTTTCTTGTTTTGGGAAAGTCCCAAGAGAAATAAGTAAAGTGATGTTGTTGCTTATTTCCATGGTCCAGTGTAGATAGGATACATTAATGACCTAGAATGATAAAATGCATGAATTATTTTAGAATTGAAGAGTGACAATCACATTCTATTCAAGGTACTGGCTAGATTAATTGACTTCATTCAAATATATTAGAAAATAAAACTGAGGCATTCAATTAGGGAAATTCTCTAGTAAGAGACTATTTGAACATATATACACAAGATGATTACTATGAACACTTCTAGCAAAATACAATCACTGTCTGCCTTAGTAAACATGAATGCCTTTGATTAATTCACAATATAAAATATTTCATTTTATTTAACGTTCATATATAAAGCTCAATGTAAGTTAAAATAATTTCTTGTAAAGATCATAACATTCACACCCCAGGACTCAAGTATCAATAAAGAAATAAATACACATCACACAGCTGATCATTTATAATATTGTACAAACACATGTGAAGATAAGCTGTTTTCATTCATGGGATGCAAATAACCTTAAATCCATTTTGACTGAGGAAGCACAAAAATATGCAGAGTGATAGGCAAATATTTTTAAATTGAAGGGTCTCTTTTCAAAGAACAAATTAAAATGTTTTGAAAGATTTTTGTTATTTTCTTCTTTATTTAACTGTACCCAGGGGTTTATTGAGATTTAACTGCTGATATTTTGATACACATGACTTAAACTTATGACTATTCAATGAAAACAAGAAACTTTGAAGAACTATTATGTAACTGTGGACATTCATTAAATGACCGAGTATAAAGGAATGTTACACAGAGTTTGCTCTCATTTTAATGTATCATATTTGGCAAATCAAAATTTCTTTTAACTGTATCTCTGGGGAAAGGGTATTTATTTTTCTATATTTTTCCAGTTAAATACATTTTTCAAAACTTGTGGACATTCCAGACATGAATGCATCAGGAATATGTGATTTATAGTGAGATAAAAATTACAACATTGTTTTGTATTATATTACAATTTACCTTCACTTCAAGTGTTAATAATTGTATCTCTTGGAATATAAGTTAAACGAGATATCAACCTGTAAAAGTCTTGAATGCTGCAGAGAGGGTGACTTGTGTTCCATCAAATTATTTTATGATTTTGTGTCAAGTGTTTATGATTAGTCCCAATAATTAGATGGCTTCATAATTTCTCAATATTCATCAACTATATTTTCAACCCAAAATCATTCCTAGATTTTCAATAAATTCCTTCTTAAATTTCCTCTCCAATACTCCCTATTACTGATTAAGTTATCTTTGTCACACACACAATGCATTATCACATTACAATAGAGGGAAGATTTTGAAACAAAGATATTAATTTCCATAGTGGAATATTAAGAACTTGAATTACTCTAAATACAAATCATGAGAAATAACTTTTGATGACTCCTCAGAACATATTTATAGTGATTTTTGTCAATAAGTAAGGAAGACTATTAAAATTTAATAAAATAAAAATGCTACATATACTACTGGTTTGAATTTTTTTAAATGACCTTTTCATGTTGTCCTAACAATATCATTTTTTGAAGAAAAATAATGTTTGACATTAAAAACATGGTTGAAATATGTTCATTATAACCCCTTCAAGCATATTTATGTTTCAGCATAATTTTAAGCTTGAAGTAAAGTTTGGAATGTCCTCAAAAAAACCACACCATATGTTTACAATTTATTTTGCAAAAGCAATGTTCCTTGGCTCTAGTTGTGTTGATTCAAAAGGCTGTATCTAGTCTTGACAACTTTCTTGGCAGTCTTCTTTAATTCAGCTTATTCATGGATTTGAAACTACCATTTTAGTATTTTTAAAATCTCAGCATTAGATCTAACTTTCATTATAGTTTTGAGGCAATGTCTGATTTCATTTCTTTTTTAAATTAATGCATCATTAGTTTACAAAACTATGTAAGTTCCACTATAATAAAGTCATACTTTTACTGATGTATCTACCACATCATGCCTATCATGAGTTTTAGTGCCCATCGCCACTACTGATCTGATTCCTTTTACCTATAATTCCCTGCCTTTTACTCTGAACTGCCTCTTGTGCCACTGATTTGGTTTCAGTCTATGAGAATTTTTATTTTGTTCTATTAGCTAATTAGATTATTTTTAATAGTCCACATATGAGTGAAGTCACTAACGTCAGATATGAACTTTACAAGTCATAAATTTCCTTATGAAAAGTTTTTCTTCATAAAAAATTTAGGTATAGCCTGTTCTATGTAATTTATAAATTGGTTCTTAGATTCAACTTTAATCATAGATGAGAAAGAACTTTAAAAATAAAATAGTACACACATGACAGTACTTGCGTTCAAAGATTAGTATGCACATTATAAATAATAAAAAATTGCTTTAGAAAGAGTAAGGAAACTGCATAGTAACAAAACTAGGGTGGAGGAAACTGGAGTTAAAAACTGAAGTTCTATGACTCCAGTGTCCAAACAGGGATACTTTCACTGCTTCCTCTCAAAAAGGAAAATCAAAGAAAAAGATAAATTTTACATCAACTCCGGATCTCCCAACACTTAGGTTTGTGTACATTTCTGAATCCTCCAGACAAAAGCAAGATACCTCCTGGATTGATTATTGCTTCATTCTTGTCACTTGAATTTTTCAGGAAGCCATATATTTCTTATTCCATTTATATGAATAGGGATATCACATCTTTAGCTATTAGTTGTGAAAAAGTAGATAAGAGAAAAAACATTTGGGTGCATATCTTAACCCTGTGATTTCTCACTTTACTAATGTGACCTTGTATATTGCATTTAAGTTTACCATCTTATCTGTAAAATGAGAGATCTGGCCTCAGTTTTCTCTAAGAACCCTACTCTTCATGTCGCCATTTTTAGAATTAAAATTGTTTTATTGATTAAGTTTTCACTGACTATATAACAAAAGTTGTAATTGTGAGTGCAAATCCTTAAATAACTAGGCAGTATTTTTCCATGACTTTGATCTTATTCTTCAAAAATAAGTCACACCAATCTCATTGGACAAACAGATTCTTTTAAAATGTAGTGCTTTCTCAATACTATAACATATTAGACTACAAAATTAGAATTAAAGTCTTTTTAAAACCAGATTCTAAATATGTCTTATAATATTTTTAAACAATTTCTGAGAATAACCTCATAATTATGCAGAATAAATGAGGAAGAAGTAACTTACATATTTCCTCTGTGCTTCTTTTGAATATACTGTTTTACAATCTTTTCTTTTCTTCATTGATAGAGCAATCATTCTTTAAATTACTTTCTTTAAAATTTTCATTTAAAATTTTCTTAGCATAATGAGCTCTGGTGATGAATCTCACTCTCTAATTTCCCCCTAATTTATAAAAGAAATATCAAATTCATACTATTGTCACACTACCAATTTTTTTAATGTGTTTGATCTAACCTATGTAAATGGGCTCTAACAGGAAGCCTGTGCTCTACTCTTTGTGGAATACTCTCAGCTGAGACCACACATGTATTAAATCTGCCTAAAATACTTCCAAAAGAGTGCCCACTTGGTTTATCCCTGAGAGCCATAGCAAACACAGTCCTGTGTTTTGCTATTTTTGTTGGGATATGAATGATCATTTGTTTCATTCATTATATTCCACATTGAGAAAACCCATTCTCTATTTCTCTTTTTAATTACTGGATTAATTCACTTAAAAATCTGGATGAAACTGGAGGGGATTCAATGCTTTTTATACATATTTTTGTCTACCTTCATCCTAATCCTCATGTCCATTAACTGATATGTGACCATCTATAAGCCCTTGTGTTACACAACTCTTACGATCTGCTGGGTTTGTAGTGTGTGGTTGCAAAAATGGTGAGGTAGGGCTGAGTGGTGGAGTTGGATGCTCCCTGCAGGGAGCTACCACCCCTCCATGTCCAAGACACTCCAGCAGGGAGCCCTTGCTCTGGCTGAGCAACAGGGGTCAAAATGCTGGCTGGGCCCTCCAGGGATCTCAGCACTTTTTTATGCACTCTCAGCACTTTCACACTCTGTGCGCCTGCCTCCTTCCCCTTCCCCATCTCTGCTGGTTGAAGGCAGCAGCAGCAGCAGCAGAGGAAGCTGTGCAGGTCTGAGCAGGGGAGGTGGTGCAGTGGCAGGCGGGTGGGGTCCCAGATTGCTCAGGGTGCAGGCTACTGCCAAAACAGAAAGCTGGCTAGTGGCAGAGGCCTGGCCTTTCCCCTCCCCACCAGGGACTATTCCGACTCATATCAGTGAGACCTGGCAGCATCAGGACCTGATGAGAAGGGCATCTGGCCCCGCCTCAAGTTTTCCAGGTGCCTCAGATGCAGGGGCAGGAAATGGCTCCATGGTTAAATTTCTGCACAGAAATACGATGTTTTGACTGATGCTTGGCTAAAGTTGAAAATCGCTCAAGTTGAGCCACTGTGGATCTGATTCCGTCTCAGAATAATGTAAAGAATTACCACCCAGACCAAATTCTCCTGTGGAGTCTAGGTTAAGAATCCCCAGGGGCTGCCCTCAGGGTGTGGTTCATTCAGTCAGAAAGGATTGAGCTAGGAGGGAAGGGGGGCCCCTGACTCAGGCTTAACTCAAAGAGTTTGGTACAGGCAAAGAGGACTGTCAGTGTTACCTGCTTGTGCCTGACCCAATAGCCAAGTGCCAGACTCAGATTTCATTTGGTTCCAGGTAACATCATCCCTGCACTTGAAACCTGAAGCCACAGGGAGTATTTGAGACTGGCAGGGCGGGTCCCGGGCGAGCCAGCAGTGGGAAGGGGCACGCTGACCGCCCTCCGCGCCATAGTTGTCCAATGTGAAAAATAAGGAAGAGGGAAAAAAAACCCAAATACCAGTTTCGAACACTTGGGAAACATTCGCCCCCACCGCCAACGCTCATGTGTTCCTAACCCCTGAGAAGCTACTAAGGGTGTATGTTTGACTGAGGAGGCTTGGTGGGCCTCGGGTAGCTGGTTCACCGCCATCCCCACCTGCGGGCCCGCCCCACGCTTGCTCCCGCACGCATCCAGCGGCACGTCCCACCGCATGTCGCGACCAGGGTCCCATAGGGAGATCAACTCTTCCCAGAGTGCCGAGAGCTACTCTTCCTGGAAGACGGGGTATGGCTGGAAAGTGGGCCACCCAACAGCGCCCTTGGTTTTTGAGAGGACAGATGCGACTCCAGGTGCCTGGCCCTGAGAATGACCCCAGGAGAAGCAGGGAGTACATGGCTCAGCATCACACCGGAAAAGGGGATGATGTCAGTGATCTTCAGATCGATCTTCTTCATGGCCTGCCATTTGGTCTGCACCAGCGGGAAATTTCTGAGGGGACCTGCTTCTCCAGCCGCTCGTGGGCCCAGTCGAGCTTTCGGCCACTGTGCCTCCGTTCACCTGGATCTCCATGAGGTGGGCCTCTTCTGACTGCGGGGCAGCAGGCGCATCTGGATGTGGGCAATGACTTGGATAACCTGGCAGTACTTCATGCTGCTGAAGTCCTTCTCCAGCTGCTTCTTGCCATCATCATCCTGCCACTTCTTGCAGTATTCGGTGAAAACCTTCTTAGACTTCTGCCAGTTCTTACAGAAGCACCTTTTGCACCCATCGCCGATATGCTCAGCAAAGATGGTCTTGATGGTGCGAGGACCTCGAGGAGTTAACACGTAGCCCACAGTGCCCACCACCACCATGAGTGGGGTCTCTATGATGATGACAGCCTCCCAACTTCCTTCTTGTTCACCTTGGATCCGGGCCTGACCCCTCCTGCTCGATGTGGCTGATGCCAGTCTTGTAGCCCAGGAGGGCTGTGAGGGGAATGGGCTTGCAGGATTCATCCTCAGGGAAGCTCTTCACTTTCCCCCAATGCCGGCTGCTTCCTTTCTGAGGCAAGACCCCAGAAACCCATGTCTAGGAGCAGAGAACTTCCTATGAGACATGGCTCACTGAAACACTGCCAGTAGAGTTGGCTTCCAATGGAGGTCACAGTTCTGTATTAAAGAAAAATGACGGCAGCTTGCAGACGGACATGCCTTTGAAATCCAGCTTGTCATGGACTATCACCAGCTAATCCATCTTGGGAAGACATCTTTGGAAATGCTTCTTCAAAAGCAGTATTACATCAGTAAGCTCTCTGCCCTCTGTAGGACTGTTACAGAACAGTGCATCACATGTGCTAGAAACAACGCCAACAATGTCCCACCTCCACCCCAGGGATGCAGCGGAAGTGCAATGCCCCTTTGTGAACACGGAAGAAAGATACCAGATACAAGATGGATTCATTCATAGGTAGATACGAATAGACAAAACAAAGTAATAGGTGAAACAGAACCAGCCCTTGGACACTTTAAAAAGAACTGAGATTACCAATAAGGAATCGGAAGGGGGAATGGGAGAACAAGTGGAGGCAGAGCCCACTGGACAATGGTGAAGAAGACTTGGTCATTTCATGGAGCAGGTTTCATTGACATTCATCTAACAGGAAAACTGCACATATGGGAAACCAACACGTACACTTTTTTTTTAATTTGTGAAACTAAATTACTACAATAAAATACTAAAAACTCTATAGAAAATTATGCAAATAATTATCATACCACTTATCAACTCATATTCTGTGGAAGTAGAGAAAATGAAATCTAAATCTGAAATATTCTCTTTGAATTTCCAATAGCAATACACTTACATGTTAGCTAGCAAGGCTTTGTGCAATAAAACAATCACTATAGGTGCATCTATTTTAAAATGAGTTTTAAAGATAAATACAGTGTAAAGACAACTTCATAAGCAAGAGTATTCTGGTGACACATGGATATTTATAGCAACTTATTTTCTAGTTGCCCGTAAAGGAATATGAAATCCAGAAGATAATTTTTGACTTTTTCATTCACATAAAGATCTTATTTTTTATAAAGTAATTTTACTATAAGTCTCTCAAATCAATTGACACCAAACTTTTCTGAGGGTGTTCTTCATCTCTGTATTTCTCAGTGTATAGATTAGGGGATTAAACATAGGAGCAATGATGGTGTAGAATAGTACAAACACGTTATCCTCAGGAAAATTAGTAGGAGGTTGCAGGTAGCCAAAGATTGCAGGTCCAAAAAATAAGATGACCACAGTGATATGAGACCCACAGGTAGAGAGAGCTTTCCATCATCCCTCAGCTGAGTGATTTCTTAAAGTGAATAATAGAGTAGGACACAAATAAAACAACAAAAGTTACTAAGGCAACCATACCAGAATTGGCGATCACAAGGACTTCAGTGATGTAGGTGTCAGCACAGGCAACTTTTAGCAAAGGCAAAATATCACAGAAATAGTGATCAATTTCATTAGAACCACAAAACGGCAAACTGATTATCATAGAAAATGGAGGAAAAGAATGGCTAGCCCCACCAACCCAAGCAGCTAAGATTAGAAGATTGCATCTTGTCCTGTTCATGATAAGCATGTAGTGGAGAGGCTTGCAGATGGCAGTGTAGCAATTGAAAGCCATGGCAGTGAGAATGAAGACCTCAGTACGTCCAAAGAAGTGCATGGTTAAAACTTGTAGCATGCAATTTTTATAGGAAATGGTCTTTCTTTCCATTAGCAGGTCAGTAATTGATTTGGGCGTGACAGTAGAGGTATAGCAGATGTCCGTGGAGGATAAGTGGACAAGGAAATAGTACATTGGTTGGTTAAAAAGAGGACTGCATCGAACAGAGATAAGGATCACCAGGTTACCGACCAGCAGGGCAACATAACAGAACAAGAAGAGCACAAAGCAAAATGCTTCTATGTTCTGGTCATAAGAAAGTCCTAGAAGGATGAATTCTGAGATGTTTTCCGGTTTTGCATTTTAATATGAGGTGTATGTTATACATAAAGGTGTCGTGTATCTGAAAGCCATAAAACATAATTCGGTGTAAAACTGATAGTATTTACTCAACAATATAATATTTATCAAAACATACTGACAAAATAGAATATATTAAACTTGATCTATTATACCATGTTGCTCTTTTATTATACTTTATTTTCTTTTAAATTTATTGTGGAATGATTTTATTATGGTTTTGAGAATCATATTTTGTTCAATATTACAGATCATAATTCAAAATATTTAAATATTATATTTAAATAAAACATTTTATTATTATTAATTAAATTTTTTATAGGTTAACTGAAAAAAGAAAGATTTTTTTGCATAGTCTTCAGTTTTTGACCTTATACATAAGGACAACAGTCCTTCTTTTAATAACAAATCCATTTCTATGAATTGACTGGAAATGAATCCTGAAGAAACAACAATGTGCTGCGATATCTCGGCTGCAACTATTGAACTGTTATTTGTCTACAGCATACCCTACTTTGCTACATGATCAAACATTGTCAGTGGTCTCATTAAAACAAATAAAATGATGTTATATTAAAAAGTAAAGAATGGTTAAAACATTATAATAAGTAAAGAATCAATAACAAAATTATAAAAAATCATGAATTACATTCATTTTTCATGTTTTAATTTCATATGCTAAACACAGTGAGTGTATTTAAAAAACTAAAAATGTCTTCTTGAAAGATTATTTAGAAACCATTAACTCTATTGATGACAAATTCAGTATCTATTGGCATAGTATTTTAGATATTTAGAGAATAGATGACAGCTGAGACTAAAAAAGTGATTCACACCATAGGACATAAATCCTATTTTATATTAGGTTTCCAAACTCCAAATTCATAAAAGTGTTCTTTGATTGGAACTATTTTATTCTCAGTATGACTAGAAGACTTCAGATCATTCTTTACATAAAAATTCAGAATACTGACACCCAAGATTCAACAGTTATCAGTAACTAAAGAGTATGAAATA